>JBCAUA010029691.1:2500-12349 GCA_038406235.1 Peronia verruculata
ACAAGCAGCACTTAGTGACATCAACACTAATCAGATGTGTACAAAAATAATTTTATCTGTGGCCTAATTATGGTTCGTTGGCGACGTCTTGTCCACAGGGACGTTTTTGTTTTGTTTTGTTTTTTCCCCTCCTCACAAACAACTTTTCCCTGCTGAATATAGGTCACTGGGTGACGCTGGGAGAGTCCATCTTGATCAGCACATGACCAAACTACCCGACAAATCATGAATGACCAGCGAGTTAGGAGACCATGAACACAAAAAAAAAAAAATGAAGGAGTCACTGACTCTGCCCCGATATGCACGGGATGGAGATGTTTAGCTGTTAAACATTATGATGGTTAGAAAGCCTCACACGATTCATAAACCAACTGTCACACAAATCCTCAGAGATTTGGCGCTTTGCAAATCACACAGCATACTTGAAAGGTCCTAAGAGGACTATCCTGTCTGTCTGTCTGTCTGTCTGTCTGTCAGTCTCCTCTTCCTTTTGTCTCTCTCCTTTATACGATTTCATGTGTACTAATGGTTCGGTCACATTGTCTTTGACACAGATACCGACTACTCTATCTCAGGCAAATTCGCTATTTCAAGAGGGAGAGACAAAACGGTAAGGGAGGGGGGGAAAAGAAAGAAAGAAAGAAAGAAAGAAAGAAAGAAAAAGAAAGAAAAAAGAAAAGAAAGAAAGAAAGAAAAAAAAAGAAAAGAAAGAAAGAAAGAAAAAGAAAGAAAGAAAGAAAGAAAGAAAAGAAAAAAAAGAAAGAAAGAAAGAAAGGAAGGAAAGAAGGACAGAAAGAAAGAAAGAAAGAAAGAAAGAAAGAAAGAAAGAAAGAAAGAAAGAAAGAAAGAAAGAAAGAAAGAGTGTGACAGTGATGACTTTGAGTCACAAAGTATAACAGATGACAGAGATGGCAAAGAGTCCACTTGTTGCCCACTTACTAACGGAATACTTTGACATCTACGTACCGATATAATCCTCTGGTCCGTCACAACCACCAGCGCTTGCTCGGCTATTCCCGGGCTAACTGAGGGACCAATATGAGGTGGACAGGGAGGGGACCTGAGCTTTTTATGAGGCAATCGATCTGTCAAGTCGGCGGTTAGAAAGCACTCAATTAAGTGCTCATGCCACGTTCTCCCGAACACTAGGCAAACATAACAGATCACACGGCCACCTTTGATCCTATCAAGGAATCCGATAAGCTTTCACGGGCGATCTGCCTTGTCTATTTCTACCCCGTCCGTACTCGTCAACAAAAATGTCTATCTCTACCCCGTCCGTACTTGTCGACAAAATGTCTATTTCCACTCCGTCCGTGTTATCAATAAAATTGTCTATTTCTACCCCGTCCGCACTATCAATAAAGTTTATTCTACAAGTACGTGACGCAATGTGGTCGCACCATGATTTTACAGAAGTGAAATGTTGCACAGGAATGTGTTCTTCTAATTTATCTTTTCCACTCCGCTGTCAAATTGTTCATAACTCTTTCCCTCCCATCCAATAACCGCATACTTTCCGACTCTCTTAAGCCAGAGTTAAACATAAGGATGTCAATTCTGAATTTATTTTCATGACAACATGAAGAGAGATGTCACGCTCTTTTTTTTTACGCACCTGTGCAGGGGAAAAGTTGAAAAGTCTGGCTTAGGCAAAGACGTTTATATCAAGTTTGTTTTTCTGCTACAGTAGGAAGTTTTGACATCCCTATAAACTAATGCCGTCATCAGGCGGTCGGTCGGTCTTCATAAGCCAACGCACAAGTATAAACTATCGCTATTTCTCTAAAACTTGAAGCGTTTATTCTTTCTTCAATGATAGCAATATATCTAAGACAGTCAAATTTGTAAACCTCACTATGAGATCATTTTTTACTTCTCCTTACCATGAGATCATTTATTAATCTTACCAAGAGATAATTTATGATTAATCTTAGACTGAGATAATTAATTTATACTTAACCTTACCATGGATCATATATGCTTTAACCTTATACAGCGAGACCATTTATTCTACGATTGAATACTGGCGTACTGAATATGTCGTTCTTGCCTGAGGAGAACTGATCTGTGGTCAAGTAGGCCGCAATTGATCATACTCTGCAGTCACCATTCTTCAAATACAACTAGTACCCGTACCAAAGTCAGCCGTCACCACTTTTCAAATATAACTAGTGATCACACTGAAGTCAGCCGTCACCAATCTTCAACTATAACTAGTTATCACACTGAGTTCAGCTGTCACCAATCTTCAAATATAACTAGTGATCACACTAAAGTCAGCCGTCACCAATCTTCAACTATAACTAATGATCACACTGAGTTCAGCTGTCACCAATCTGTACAACTAGTGATCACACTAAAGTCAGCCGTCACCAATCTTCAAATGTAATTTGTGATCACACTGAACACAGCCGTCACCAATCTTCAAATATAACAGCATCGACGCTTTCTAAGCCAAACCGACCGCCTGATAACAGCACAGATAAAACCCTGGCCTTATCTTTTTGCAGTGTGTATAGCGCTGTCGATATGTTTCTTACCTTTTCACGTACATGGCCGCCTACCATTCCTACGATAATCTGTATCGCAAACCCATCGTAAAGAAGACGCAATTGATATACATGTATTGATCAGGGGAAAAAGTTCCTCGTGTATTCTTTAGCAACACGTAAAACTGAAGCGCGTTAATGGTAAATAATACCGGATTTGGGGTCAACAGAGAATCACTGACAACCAAAAAAATGGAAATCCTACAAAAATAGGAAATTTGACATCCCTGATTGATTTAGCAGTCATAAAATGTTGCACTGACATACCTACCGCTGCATAATGTTAGGAGACGAGAGCAAATTCTTGATACGATGAAAATGGTTTATTGTAACATAAGTACATGTACCCCGAGAAGAAAAACTATTGTGTCTGTGTTCTAGAGTTCGGAACATGCACCTCAGGCATAGGAAACTGGTGACATAGGATCGATACTTGTAATCACTATTCATGATAACCGTCTCCGACTCACACAAATGTTTGTCCGTAATCTGAATCATGTCAACTCTTACATTGCCATAATGCCCGTTCTAATCACGCCGGAATTTATCTATAGCAAAAAACTAATACTTTCCTGCAATGGTCGAAACGATGTGATATATACCGCTCTTTGCACAAGAATCAGGTGCATGCAAATCCCACAAAGGAGGGTTTCTGGGTCAGGAACTCGAGTCCTGGAGATGGTCATAGAGTTTCATACCGTTAACCACTTTGAAAAGATGAAAAACTGCTGGTCGTGTCCGAATGGCATTGATGTCACGATGATGCTTGTAATAAGTTCGCAGCGGATTAACTTTGACGCTGAAAATATTTTCCACACACACACACAAAAAATCTGATCAATCTATCAATAAAGCTCTCTCTTTCTCCCTTTCTTTCTCCTTTTCTTTCCCTCTCTCTCTCTCTCTCTTTCTCCCTTTCTTTCTCTCTCTCTCTCTCTCTCCCTCGTTCCCACCGTAGGTCCTGTTGAAAAAGTAGTGATTATTCAGTTTGCTGTGTGAAGCTGCCTAGCAAAAGTAAACTTAAGCTTCTCTCATTACCTGAGCCTCTGTTTACAAACCATTCTCACTAGCGACACCACTGACTACCTGGGCTTTGCTCTACGGGCCACATCTCTCTCTCTCTCTTTCTCTCTCTCTCTCTCTCTCTCTCTCTCTCTCTCTCTGGCAATCGATAAGTGAGTTCAAAAACGATATCAATAACACAAATCTATAACAATCACCGCTTGCACTACATGAACAAAGCACGCCAGTATTGCCGTACGGAATTATTGTAGAATTCGTAAAAACGTAAACCAAAGAGCTACAGTGAATAGTCGTGAAAGTAGCAGTAAACGTAGACATCAATATGAGCTTTGTTTGCAAATCATTCTCGCTAGGTGCAACGCCATGTGGCTTTGGACTACGACCACGACTCTCTCATGGCCTCCCTGGCGCTATCAATAAGTGGGTTTGGCAAGCACCAATCATAAAAAAACACTGGTGGGTGCACAAAGTAGTATAAGGAGTGATATTGCAGCGAATACAATATCTATGGTTAGTAAAGCTAGGCCAAAAGAGCCACAGTAATAGGAGATCATTGTGCTCAGTCCTATTACTTCCCTTTGCCAGACAAAAGAGGGATGAACAAACAGTGTAAAGGGGAAAAATAAATTTCGCGCCCTTAGTTTAAGACATACACCATGAAAAATTAAAAAATTCACAATATATATATATATATGTGTGTATATATATATATATATATGTATAATGTAAAGAGAATGTTTCCTTCTTATTGTTATAATTTTATCAGATTTTTTGGCGATCAGTCTTTTGGATGCCAAGCAGGAAAAGGATTGTTTCCTCTGTATACTGCTGTTTCAACACATCTTTTGTCTGGCAAAGGGAGGTAAAACGCTGGTCAAAATGATCTCCCCTTACACAAGTTCCTCTTCTGGAAGGGGCAGATAATCTGTGAAACGATCCCCCATTGTAGTAGTACGCGTTATGAGGCCACTGGTGCCATGGAGTTGAAGCACACAGACAAATATAATAACACTGCATGGCAAACTACGTTGGTTTTACCGACCAAAACAAACATAAACTTCTCTCATTACCAAAGCTTTCGTTTACAAATCATTCTCACCAGCAGCAGCACTCCTGGGTTTTGTTCTATAACAACGACATCATCTCAATCTCCCGTGACGATCGATAGTTGAGTTCGACAACTATCAATCGATACAAAACTCTTATCAATGACCAATACTGATGCAAGCACAAAGTAACTATGGGAGCGATATTTCACGGAATGTAATTATATTGCGTGGTTAGCAAAGTTAGAGCAAAAGAGCCAAAGCAATAGTATAGTGATACACGGGTGTCATTATGATACATAACCCATTCACTGTCAGCATCACTGCAAATTCCTCCCTTCTAAAATCCTTTGTGAATTAAATACAATGACTCTGTGGCTCCCAGTGGTCAAATATTAATTCAAGTAATCCAATAAAACACTGGTTTCATTCTATGCTACCGACAGTTCAATGTCCAGTTTTAATTTTTTTATTATTTCTTCACATTCTTGTGAAGATAAACCTTACAGTTCAGGTGATAAAGCAATGGGCATGATATGCACGAAATAAAAGCATTAAAAACCACACTTGTCCGGCCCATAAAAACGAACGTATGCCGCTCTCTCATTACCAAAGCTTTTGTTTACAAATCGTTCTCACTACCGGCAGCATTAACTGGGCTTTATGCTACGGTCACAACCCTGTAACCTCCCTGCCGCAAATCGATAAGTGAGTTAAATAACCGCCAATTAGTACAATCCATATCCACTACAAATAACACAAAATACACATAGTAACCTCGTCAAAGAGTTTTTATGCAGTAAACATGAAGTATCTGTGGCATTATTAATAAACAATAATGCCCTTTGTAGCAACGCTCTCGATGGCATTATTTAAAAAAAAAAAATAGAAATGTGCTTTGAGATGTCTTTCTACATCTTTCCCATGTATTCGACCACTATTAAGAGACAGTCTCTTACGTCACTTTATTATCTGAAAAGTGTTTTTGTTCATCATTTTGGGATTTTCGATAGTAAAATTAACTTCTGGTTTTCGCCAGGCTTGGTTACTGATGTCGTCATTGTTGTTGTTGCTGCTGCTGTTATTGTCTTGTTGTTGCTGCTGCTGTTATTGTGTCGTTGATGGTGATGTTGCTGCTGCTGTTACTGTGTTGTTGTCGTCGTCGTCGTTCTTGTTGTTGTTGTTGTTGTTGCTGCTGCTGCTGTTGTTGCTGTTGTTGTTGTTAGTGGAGGCTGGGTGAAGAATCAGAGAGAGAGAGAGAGAGACAGACAGACAGACAGACAGAGAGGGGGGGGAGAGGGGAAGCAGAGCGTCTTGTCAATCCAGGTTAGACTGGTTACATAACAAACAGACTGAGAACCACATCAGTCTGGCATTTACAACTCTGTGGCAAAATAAGTCATGGGAGACTGGACGTCGTGTGTGCAGAGACCGGGCGGTAACCAAGCCAGCGGTGTTGACACAGGGAAAGCAAAAGGGGGCAAGGCGAGTAAACGTTGCTTGATCCGATACTTAGTCAACACAAGGAAACAGACCTCTTGTTCTTTGTGCGTTTGTACACGAGATCAACCTTTGGTGCCCTACCAAAAAAAAAAAAAAAAGCCCATATATCGTGTGCTAAATATGTATATAACAGAGTAATAACGTTGTAATTTTCGGACCTTCCGGATGGATGGATGGATGGATGGGTGGACGGACGGACGGACGAACGGACGGATGGATGGATGGATGGATAAAAGTGGAGATATAAACCGTCCAATACAAGGTTAAATATATCGATAACTGCCACATGGACGATGGCAGGATAACAGAGAGATGGACAGGGGGAATGCAGTCCCATATCAATGATCATACAGTCCCTGCCCCTAGTGTGTAGTCAGAATGTAATGATAGTAATGATATAATGATGTAATCTAGTAATGTCATAGAAATGACATGCAAGAACACCACCACGAATTTTCTTGGTCGTCCCGAGACTGATATTTCCACAGTTAAGGACAGGATTCAGTCAGAAAGAAGGACGATTTTAACAGTACAGTTCGCATAGATCTCCTTGTTTGAGAGAATAAAGTTTTAAACTCAGTGTGACTACGACTCCTGGTCTTCTTACTTAGCAAAAATTCAACAACAACAACAACAAGGAAGAAAGAGGATGAAGAAGAAGAAAAGGAAGAAGAGGAAGAAGAAGAGGAGGACAAGGAAGAACAAGAAGAAGAAGAAGATAAAGAAGAATAAGAAAAAGAAAAAGACGATGAGGAGAGAGGAGAAGAAGAGGACGAAGAAGAATAAACAGAGGAAGGGAAAGGAATCTACTTTGGACGTGTTGCACAATACAACATACGAACAGCTACACCCCCTCAGAGATGCTAAAAAATGGTAAAATGAAAGAAAAACGAGTCCCATGGACGACCCAAAAATACAAAGCATTCCTGGCGGACCAGAGACGTCGAAAAGCTCGGCGGCTCGTCGGCGGCAAATGTGTGGGACTGGTTAAAGAAAACCAGTTATACATTGAGCAACTGTCGAATTTAACCCTCTTTAGGTCAACAGAAATGGCAGGGATAGCTCGATCCATAGAGGCCTAAATATCTTATGTTCCACTGCCATTTCTTTGAGAAAAACGCAGTTCGAATTCAGAAGGTCAAATTGTCATATTAAGCGCCAAAGTCACAAAACATGAACTAACACAATGCCAGTCTTTAGGATTTGGTTAATTTTCATAGAAAAGTGCCCGACCTCCAACAATAGTTTTCTCGAAATAGCGGCAATGCTACTTGAGATATTTAGGCTTTCACGAGTTAATCTGGAGATCTAGAATAAGATCTGGTGGGTTGTTGTTTGTTCGTCTATTTGTCTGTTTGTTTGTTTGTTCATTTTGTGTCTCTATTTCTGCGTTTGTTTTGGAAACATAGCATTCGGGCATAGATGATGTTACGGCATTCCCGCCAGGAGTACGATAAAGGAATGTCTCCACTGAACAAGATCGGTCCAGTGAATCTTCTGGGGTTAACTTGGATATAATATGGTTTTTATAAGCTTTTCAACCTCCTGTAGTGGTGGTTATCTCAGCTGTCCACAACCATGGTTAAAAAAGAACATAAAACATAACACTATTGTGTACACTATGTGTACATCAGTTGTACTTGGATAAATACCAGTAGTGTTGCGTCTTAAGGCTTACTGGGAATCGAAAGAATATTCCCTGATTTGATCATGATTTTTATTATTATTATTTTTTATTTTTCAAAATGTTTAAGACAAATACTCAACAAATTGAGACCAATGTGTTCCATGCTTTCTTTTCAAAGACAACTCTTCAACGTCAGACAGGTTGCCACACAGAGTTACCAAACCAACGTTCTGCCCCGGCTCCTGAGAAACATGCAAACATTTGCCGTGGGCGGCCCCGGCTCGGCTACCTTGTACTCACACTCAAAATAGTAAACAAAATCGTGCAACAGATTTTAAATGCGCGCAGCCCAGTTTGCTCCAAAGAAATTCTGGGGTGATATTCGGAGTTTGAGTAAATTCTACCCAGACAACGCCGCCTCCGCCTACATTTTGAATTACCAACGGTTATACTTACACATGGAACCTCTAAAAGATTTTTCCTCGTTTTCTAAACAGGCTAGGGACCGGCCTTCTCTACCTAAAAAGCAAGAGGACCGTTTGAGTCACTGTAGAGAAGAAAGAAAACAAACAACTAACAACGACAATTTATAACAAAGCAAGGTCTGATGGTTCCTAGTCTTCTTATGAAGATTTGATCCGACAACACTTTCATCGAGAGGCAAGCGTCTAATAACTGGACCACTGCGGTTAACTCTACATTCCTGTGTTTGTTTGTTTCACTTGAATGGAATACAATGTCTGCATGCCACGGTTTAGCATCTCAGCAAAAGATCTTCATTCGCTTCTAAAAGCCATATAGACATTTACCATGGGCGGTCCCGCTGCATTCGCACACAAAACAATACATAAAATCGTGGCACAGATCCAGCTTTCTGGGACGCTGCACGTCTTTTTTCACTCAGACAGATTATATGCCTTTGTACTCACACCGCCCTACAGGTGCCGAAATTACGACGAGTGCGTACGTAAACGTCAGACTGGTGACGGGGTGCATTCAAGCTGAGCTAACGTAGGCAACCAATGTTCAACGAGTGCTACAACATTAACTGTCAATACAATATTATTATCTCTGGATAATTTATGATATCCAAAGTCTACAATCACCCCCAACTGATACATTGAGGAGGCAGGACATGACGTGCAGGGGATCGCCGTGGCTGTGTGGTTTGGCGTCTGCTTCGTGGTGAAAACAGTTCACGTCGGTGAGGTTGTGGCCGGGATCGACACGCGGGTCCTCACATTGGTGGGATGGAGGGACACAATGATCGGAAAATGCATTTCCTCCTCCACCCCCCCCCCCCCCCTCTCTGATTCAACGATCCTCTGGCTTCCTTCTAGGTAGGGAAGCCCGACTAGCCTTTTCGGATAAGGAAGAATATATGTCGGAGGTCCCGTGTTTACGTTACACACCTTAAAGAACCCTTGGCGGCTAAAAATCAATGAAGAGTTGGCGGTATGTCACGGTTCGGGCAAAATTTCCAAATCACAAATTTCTACCCACAAAAAAAAATCTCAGTAAAAACAGACAGACAGTCGAGATATATCCTACTTTCTTAGGATTGATTTGACTAAGCAAAAACCTGGAAATCCCGGGCCGGAGCGTGTGTACACCTCTCCTAAAAATAGAACACTCATTGATGTTTGTTGCCGCTCCACCATGAGATCTGAGAGCAGCTGTCACCGGTCCCGTGGATTTTTATATGTTTTTCTATGTCAATGACAATGAACAGTTTAGAGTGTTTGTACCCTCCTACTAAAAATAAGACGGGGATTTCCAGCCATTCGCTTAGTCGGAACAACTCTATTGCTCTGGATCTTGCAGGGCGAAAGGGAAATTACACGGAGTGGAGGGGCGGGGGGAATTTGCAATAAGGATACAGAGTTAATTCTAAACGTGAGCAACACAGAAGATGAATATATATTCGTATCTGAGAAAATGGAGCTGGCTGGTGAAGTCACTCATTTGAGTATAGCCAAAGATTTGGAGGCAAACTTCATATAATAGTGCGGAAACGGGGGGGATGAGAAAATGAAAAGGAGGGGGGGGGGGGGGGTATTTCCCTTCTTATGATACAGGTTAGTGCTAAATCAAAGGT
>JBCAUA010029702.1:0-12347 GCA_038406235.1 Peronia verruculata
ACAACTCAGCGGTATGGCTTTGTTTATAATTGGCGGTACGCGCGGAGATTGGTTGCTAGGGTAGAGGCTGGCTGGACGTCGTAGGGCGGCTTTGTCCCCTCTTGGTAATATAGTTCTCTTTGGTATGAATGTCAGCGAGAATACCTTTTTCAGGGCATCGAATTTAAGTTTATGTAATGTCTAAATATAAAACCAGCTTTGACGCGAAGTGAGCAATAATCTCTCGTGACCTTTGAGGAGGCTGTTGACTGGTCAGACGGAAATGTTACTATTTTAGTTCTTTACTCAGATCAGTAACTGCACAGACTGCCTGACTTATAAACTTAACCTCATTCATCCGCATCTTAAGAAAGTTACTGTTATGCACATGCATTGGTCGGGGGCCGTATTATTTGCATCTTAAGAAAGTTACTGGTATGCATATGCATTGGTCGGTGGCCGTAGTTGAAACATATTAAGAAGCCAATAAATGGCCACAGGCACAGGGAGAAAGAGCTCCACCCCTTCACTTTGTGTTTCAAATTATTTAGGCAGAAGTTTGAGTTGTAAAGTTTATGCCTCATAATTCTATATTTGTCTTCTCTCTCTTGGATGAATCCTCGGATTAAAGGGAAAGGTGGGGGGTCCCCTGTTTAGACTGGACATGTAAAGGGATCTTAAAAGTCGCTTTCCATTCGTATTAAAATTTGTTTTAATGTCGAGATGACAAGGAATAAATCTGAAGTTTAATATGCCATAAGCGCCTTTTAGGCACTACAAATTCTACAACTTTTGACCACGAATAGGAAACTTAACAAGGCGACTTAGAAATAGAAATTATTGGTAAACCTTTTCATTTTCACTACTTAAGGAGTCACTGACAAGGGTAACATTCAAATTTTGTCCCTTCCGTGCTTGGACGAATTTTCTATTTAAATGTGGTAGCTGGAAAATCAGACAGTGCTCTACTCAAAGCTGGATTTCAATCTACAGAAGGCATCTTATTTTTCTTTTGCTAAATTTTTACTTTATCTTTTTGTAGGTAAGTGCTATTTCTGTGGATCTGCTATGTGGTCATTTTTGTCCAGTAGATATATTCTTTATTGGCTGTCTGCGCTAATTATGGGACAGTTGATCAGAAAGTAGGATTGGGTGTTCTATGGCAAAAAGTTAATAAATGTCGTGAGATACTGTATAGAGATAGCAGTACTGTGCCTTATTTTACCTGGCTCAGAATTAAACTCAGGAATAAAAACGTGTGTGCGTAATCCTCATCATTGTTCATAGGCCTGGGACTGGGAAAGGCGGGGGAAGGGGGGGGGGCGACAATAGTATGATGTTTGTGCTCATAAACAGAAAAAAAATCTATGCACGCAGAGATCTAGGATTAAAATGAATCTCTGTTAGACAAGCTTTGGACGTGTGGGGCTGCAGTTGGTGGGCTAGAGGCCGCTAGGCCAGAGGTTTTCAACTTTTAGACAATCTGTTTACCAATGGCAAAATGTCGAGTTTCAGTTACTTATACTTTGCTCAATTGTATAATGTAAATCTACACAAATATGATCTAATGGTGTAAAGAGAGATCTTCAATCCTGTCAAAAACTGTTTCTCACCTTGGCTTGGCATAATGTTTTTTTTTTTTTTTTTAATAGGCTTAACAAATGGTAAGATTATTTTGGCAAAGCAGAACAAAGTAAATATGGTCGATGAGACTTCGTCAATCAAATTGATGTTCCTAGAAGACGAAATTTATCCCCCGCCTCCAGGCTGAAAACTCCTTGATTAGGTTGAGATACATGAATAGATTTGTAAGTGATCGATCACCTGCTTGATCTCATACATCATTTGACTTGTGGTTTCTGATGGAGCGTAAAGCTTTTGTAATCAAAATATCACATTATCGTAAACTGTACATACCAAATAGCCGCATATTGAAGCTCACAGTCCGGCTCTTATCATTCATTCCTATAGAATATCATATCAATTTAACTATATTTTAATATCATTTAGAACTTCTTATCTCCCCAATCCCCCACGATTTGTTTCTTTCTCCATTTCTTCTTGTGTAAGCTGAGCCGGCCATTATCTATAACAATGAAACATATTGAAATATTACTAAAAGTGTTTTTAACCTTCGTTTATCAGACCATAAAATATATCACGCCTGTATTTCCAATTCATCAGTCCCAATCTTGGAAATTTGTCTATATCGAAATAAGGAAAGAATATAATAATATTACACATTGCTTTTATCTCAGTATCATATAATCAAATATCCATTTTCCCTTCAACAGATGGCAAGTCAGTATCTTGATCCGTGTGGGCCGACTGTCCATGTTTTTGTTTTCATCTTGTGTGCGTGTCTTCAAGCTGTGTAAGTAAATAGTGCCGTGAAACATAACACTTCTTTCTACTAAAGGCTCAAAGAATTTCAACAACTCTTAACTGAATTTCTTTCTTTAAATGGTAAGAATTTTGTTCAAGTCTCAGTCACTTGAATCACAACAATGAGTTTGTCACTATTAACTCTTTATAGTTCAGAGTGACCTATTTGATGCAGGATTCGGAATGGCTGCGAAAGACTGAAATCGTATAACTTATTATCTGTTTCATGAGAGATAAGTAAGCTGGAGTACAAACCTCTGATGCAAATATAATCATTGGTCAGCAAAAATGACCTCAGAATAAGGTTATAGTACTGTCATTTGTTTTATAACTCCTCCTAGTCGTGTGGGGTTAAAACTGATTGGATTTCTACTACAGGAAAACGAATAAGAAGGTACCTTCAATGTGTTTAGATGTTTATGATTTTCCTTTTCTTCTTCATCCAGAGGAGCTTTTTCTACCTTCTACCCATGGAGTTACTTGCCCGACAGTCCAGATAACATATGCAAGCGCAGTGACCTGAGATATAAGAATCTCTTCGTTAGCGAAGAAGAAATCAAAAACTTGGTCAGTCATCGGTATCTCTACGACAACTTCAAGATCAAAGGTCTCATTGCTAGATACAAATTTGATGGGGTCTGTGACAACACTTTCAAAGTCTGGGCTTCAAACTCCCGATCTTTGCCTTCATGTCCCCAGGCTCAGTTTAGATTTTCAGACCCTTGCTGCGCAACGTGAGTGCTTTCGATCTTCCGTTGCTTGCTCACTTTCATTTCTCGTTACAGTACAGTAACTGTTGATACATGTGGACAGCATTTCACCGATCTTGGAGATTCGTAGTTATTGTTATTGTCCGATATGTGTATATTTATTGGTATCCCATTGTTCGTGGCAGTTAAGATGACGGTACCATTATATGTGGTATATTCAGGATGCTCCTGTAATGGCAGTGTATCTGATTGACGGCCTTTTGTTTGAAATAGCAGTAGGGTTAGAGCACATGTTAATCAGAATTTTTTCTTGATGGAACTTACTCTATAATGGACAAACATGGGCTCAGTACATTCTGCTTAAGAAGACGAATCTCTAATCCAATCTTGCAAAATTGTTGAAAAGCTGGACTGACTCTTATGTAAAAAATATTTAGACCTATCCTAACTTGATGTTGATCCCCATGTTGTGGAAGATGATTCTTTGTGTGTGTGTGTGTGTGTGTGTGTGTGTGTGTGTGTGTGTGTGTGTGTGTGTGTGTGTGTGTGTGTGTGTGTGTGTCGTTGTGATAATTATACACTGATTTTTAAGGGAAGGAATTTCTGACTTAATCTTGCTACATGACCATAAAGATGAGCTGACTCTCTTGTAGGAAGTAAACATATTTTATCTCTGTAACCGTATAATGGTCAATAGATATGATAAAAGTCAATGCAAATCAGATGAAAATAAATTACTGCGCAGTTTTACCATTAGTACTGCAATCTAGAATGCAACAAAGCCCCCTTCCAACTCTAAATAATCATTTCTACTAATATGACATCTGCAGGGCATGAAATCGATCTCTTGACAAAGCTGACGTAAAACCCTGATGTTTATTTCCTTGTATTTCCCTCTGGCCAGGAATATGTTTATTATTGTGCCTCAGACTGTGGTCTCCATCTACACTGGGGAAACTCTTACCGTCAAACACCTGCCCAATAACTATCAACTGTTACACCAAGCTGAATGTCAGAGGTAAGCTTCATTCTTTACAGACATAAAATGTAAATCTTTTCGAACTATAATTGTCACTGACGTCACTGTCAGCTTCAACAGCACAAGGGCGGGTAATTATATAGAGACTGCATATACATATTTGGTCTAAGATATGAAGTGGAGCTGAACATTAAAGAGTAATTAATCCTCAGTTTACATCTCAGTTGCCATAACTACATACTGAGAGTTACAATACAATAGTGCTACCAGCAACTACTGCAAAATGGCAATAATGTTAATACTAAAAGCCTTTAATTGGCCTTCAACCCGTGAAGCGCTTGAAGAGCTTATAGAACCAAAGTGGTCTCACAGTAGTGCTGAAGAATCACACACGTAATTAAAATGACTGAATTTCAAAAGAATGGTTCGTTTGATGTTCAGACAAGCGCTTAATGAAAAAAAAAGCATGTTTTGGTTAATATTTAGATATTTCCAGAATCATTCTCCAAAAAACAACTGCGAATATGGGTGAATTAGTGTGTTAGTGTGATATTTTAAACGGTTGTTTTTGTTGTTGTTGTTGTTGTTGATTTTGTTGTTGTTGTTTGTTTTTGTTTCCTGTTATTGCCATGTGTTACTTTTTTTTTTTGCTTTTTTCGTTCATATTTCCCTTGGTGTGGGTGTGTGCATGTGCATGTACATGTGCATGTGTGTGTATGTGATGGTGTGTGTGTGTGTGTGTTTGTTTGTGTGTGTGTGTGTGTGTGTTATACTTTCAAATCTGTTAATATCATTATCATTATTATTAACATTATTACTATTTGTTTCTCCTCTCCCTCATCATGTATGTTCGTAGGTATGTGACACATATTTTCATTATTTCACTGTTATTATTATTTTATATACAATTCAGTCTTCCCCACGGTATGTTGCATATGGCAGTTGAATGTCGTGTTAAGGCATTGTCTTTTTTACCTTTCTTATTTTTTTTTTTTTTTCCTTTTCCCCATCTGATGATAACTCTCCAACAATAGGAACCAGTATCACTATCATTGCTGGATTTTTTTCGCTGCCATTTATTTTTATCACACCACATTGCTTTTTCTTTTTCTTTTTTTATTAATCCCCCTCAGTTCTTCTGAGAATTCTCTTTCCCACACTAGTTATCGGTATCACTGGTCTTGTCTTGTTTGTTTCTTTGTTTTATTGTTTTTGTTTTTCTGTTCATTTTTTTTTCTTTACTTCGACGTTTTATTTAAATAATAATAATAATAAAGGGCATTTATATATAGCGCCTCACCCCCGTAGGGCTCGAAGCGCTTTACAGAACCAAAATGTTTTTCAGCCACACACGAAATATGCCTGAAAACAAACTGGGGCAATAACATACGTACATAATAATATATAACATGGTATACAGAAACACTCGAGACAATGCTCACACACATAATCCTGTAATACAATTTAAACGCATACTAAGTCTGTAGACATGACTGACACCCCTCTCGCGGGCAAGACTTGAAAACATTACCCAGACAGATACTTGTTGAACAGGTATGTTTCCTGTTATAAAACTAATTGTTGATTTGCCCTCTTAATATTTTGTCCTCAGTCTTGGAGCCTCCTGTACTAACACCGGGACTTGTCAGATCACCAACAGAATCCAGTGGATATTGGCCATCCAAAATGACGGGACAGAGGCGTTTGTGCCTGTCACTGTTCCCAACCATTGCTACTGTCAGTATACATAGATCCGCCCACCTGCCTGGGATCACACATTGGAAAGGCAAGGATAACATGCTTTGACAAAACATCTTTTTCACCACTGTTTGACAATTTCTCCGTTTGTTCAGGTATAACTTTTCACAATTTCAAAATCCCATCTCTTTAAATGTAACCCTTCACAATTTCTAAACCCCATCTATTCAAGTATAACTTGCTTTTCGCAATTTCAAAACCCCATGTGTTCAAGTATAACATTGCACAATTCAAAAACCCATCAAGCGCATCAGTTCCTACTTGAAAAAAAAAAATGCATTCTGTTCACTGTAATACAATAATAATGACTAAAATAATAATACACAAAACAACATAAAAAATAATAATAAAAACACAAACAAACAAACAAAAACACAAACACAGAAATTAACTCTCGTTTTCTAGAAATGTATTTCGTAAAAGTTCGTTAGAGAGACCTTTTCAGAATAGCTCGTTATTATGTGAAATGTGCTTTGTAAAAGTGTAGCATGTTATGATTCTTCTTTTGCATTACTGCTGTGCATCATACCTTTATATAAATATACATTTTGTAACATGTGAAGTTTTCCTTTATTTGAAGAAAAACAAATATGATAATCAATACAACTTGTATCAACTGTTCCTCCTATATATATGTATTACTAATTGTACAATGGAACCTCGGTGTACGAATTTATTCCGTTCAGTGAACCGAACTGTCCGTGAACCGGAAGACTGATATGAGTGTAAATGAAATTAATCTGTTCCAGCCTCAGAAATGCGATATTTTTTATACATCATTGAAATAAAAACAAAAATGAAGCTAATATACATGTACATGAATTCTTAATTAGAGACAAAATAACATGAACTTTCACTAAACATTATACTGTGGTGTAACCAGAACTAAAATAATGTTGCATTGAAAGCTTCAACAATGAATACAAGATGCCACAGCACTTTGACGAACATGCGTTCTTGACAAATGCAACAGAGCATGACGATTGTGCTTCTACAAGACTGTGGACAATGTGTTCATAACATGGATCACTGCTCGTGAACCGAGGTGAAATTTGTTTGCACGACTTGTTTGTGAACCGATTAGTTCGAGAACCGAACCTTTCATAAACCAAGGTTCCACTGTACTTAATTGGCCAGTGTATTATTTTCTTAGACTTTTTGTGGTGTTTTGATACGGGGAAAGGTTGTATTGAAAAAAAGATAAAACAGCCGTGTTTCACGCTGTGCATTTTGTTTATCCAAATGTATAATATTATGATATGATATAAATAAAGTATCATAATGAGAAAAGCTATCTGTGTTGTAAGCATATTATTTGTTTAGAATAGTTATGAGATTCTCATAATGATACGATTAAATATACTTTAACGGAGTGTCTAGCTGGGCCTAGTATCGCAATGAGGACGCATAGGCAAATTTTAAAAAAGTTGCACCACATGGAAAGGCGAAACATTTTTGTATTGGCTCGCACATGGGAGCGTCTGTTCTCAGTTTTGGAGGAGGGGGTGGGGGTGGGATGGGGCGGCTAAGATACCCTGTATGCAGGATTTACAAAATATAGTGGTCAAGGTATTATTCATATCAAATCATCTTGGTTTTCTTATGAAATATAACAACCACATGTTACATAACTAACTTGATACAATAACTTTCTTACGCACGGACAGAGAGAAAGAGACGTATCTGTAGGCCCGAATAGACTCCAGGTCTAGCTGGGTCAATAGACCCAAATAGACGGCGCCATACTTTAACTGTCCTCAAAGAAAATTCCGTCCACGGTTGATGAGACACAATATAATATTATTTAAGATACATTCACATTTACATGCAGACAAAAAAATATTACAAATAGCATCAACACCAGGCAGTCTTGTCAAACATCGTTTCAGCTTCATAAGCGTACCGCTGCAGAACAATTAGTTCTCAATGCAGTATAATGTCCAGTTTTTGCAGAATATTTCAAGTGACTCAAAAAAAGATGCATAGAGTCTTCTCACTTTGATAAGCTTAAACACAGCGCTTCTGATATAGTGCGTCGATGTGATTATGATGTCCATGACGTTTGTTCACTTTCTTGATAAATTTTCATTGATGTTTTGCATGTATTTTCCACTAAACTAGATTATAGAACGCTAAGATACTCTATATGCTGGATTTACGGAACATAGTGGTGAAGGTGTTACTCATATCAAATCATCTTAGTTTTCTTATAAAGCACTAGAAGAGAACTCTCGGCTTTCGTGGGATTCTTTTCTAATATAGCGCTGCGATATAAAATGCAAGGCAAGGGTGCGCACCTTGATGTTGATATTCTGGTTGATTAGACGGAATGGTACTCAAAGAAAACATGTTTTGAATGCTCCATAGTGTCGAATGTACCATTCGGATCGAGGGAGTTTATTATTCGATTACTATCCAATGTTTAGAATACCATAAAAAATAATAAGGTTTTCCCGGGTTTATGTAGACAGAAACAGATTCATATGCAGCAATGCTGTGTGCCAACTTTCAGATGGATCCATTCAACAGTTTTCGAGTCTATAAGCCTATTGTGTTTTTTTTTTTTTTTTGCAGATTTATCATATAGACTAAAAGGTTTTAAGCACTTACTTGAACGTATCTTCATTAGTTTTCATCCCACGTTTTCAGCGGCCTTAGAGGCGCCAATCTGTATGGAAAGTTATTTTCCAAGATCTGCGAATCATAGGTTCCTAACGTTTGCAAATGAGAAACCTAATAATTATGTTATGAATAATAAATTTATCTTTTTCTGTGTCGCCGGCTGGTATTGTCAGCTTTAATTAAATTTTTCAATGAAGTTTAACAAGAAGTGGTCAGTATGGAATTAATTACTTGTATCGAAGTCTGAGGTCAACAAACAATAAGTACAGAAGACAGTGGAGTAGATATATACAATGTATCGTCTTAATTCTCACCACAGAGAGCAATCTGTCATCACTGTAAAGGCTAAGCGTCTCTCTAACTGGGTCGAATGCAGAAACAAAGGTTTTAAGTTTTAAAATATTCGTAATACATGACATAGGGAATGAAAATTTCTACTTGAAGTAAGAGTTTCACTTTATCTTTGATCCACTTTTTCAACTGTGAAACACGACCTTTCCATCAGAAGAGCGTCTGAAATTAAATCTTTTGAGTTCTTCTTTGAGTGTTACATGGTCTAATAACGTCTTGTCTTAACTCTGCATACAAACCCCTAAATTAATTCAATTGTTTCAGCAATACAGTTTTATAAAGTAACAAAAAGAGATCACACTGAATGTTACTCAGAGAAAACATGTTTTTGAACGCGTCATGCTATCGAACGTACAATTTGGATCCTTACCGCATTTGTAGAATAACGTCAACGATCATGAGTTTTTTTTTGGTTTTTTTTTTTTTTTGGCTTTATGTACATAGAAACACAGATCCATTTGTAGCAATGTTGTGTGCCAAATTTCAGATGGATCCATTCAGAAGTTTTCGAGTCCACAAGACTATTATAGGTTTTATTGCAATTTTATAATAATTATAAATAAGCGTTTCTTCATCTTTGGGTGATGAAAGAAGCATATTCACACTAGTCCAATTTTGAATTAAATCATTACTCCTAAATGTTTTTCCTTGCTGGACACATTCAATATTGTAGTAAACATAGAAGTTTAGATATCTTTTTTCTTGTATACCATGCAACGCTTTTGTGTTAGAGTTTGTTGTGTTGAACAAATGCTTATTATGGACAACCTTAGTACTGTTATAGACTTCTTTTTTTTTTTGAGTAACAAGGAGGGGGGGGGGTATTTGTCCTGATTCAGTTTTGAGTTGCAGATTAGGAAACAGGCACAAGTGCTCTATTGAGCTTCACATCAGCAATTAACTTCCTGTTGACGTGTTCTTTTTGTGAGGGTGGAGATTTAATTCCACATTCTTTAGCGTTCACACACACACACACACACACACACACACACACACACACACACACACACACACCACACACACACAAAAGTCCTCTTCTTAAGAAAGATATTAAAATGACCTGAAGAAGAACACAATTTTAACAGAATTTTCACAAGAGTGGGAAGAAAGTTTTAGAACCCCGGAATTTTAATGTCGCTGAACTCAGCACCTACAACCATAGAAACCGCAAACAAAACATAAAATATTCAGACATTTATATCAATTAACTTGACATTAAGTACCCCTAGGACGAGAGCTCACTCTCTAACCCTTGACTGATTATAAGAAAAAGTATCATGTTTTCGTGACTTCTATCCTATATTTGCCTCCCCCCCCCCCCCTTCTTTTTTTTAAACCTGACTTTGAGAAAAGATAGAGCTATAACACAATACAAAACAAAAACAGTACAAAAAACCCAAACAAAACAAACAAACAAACAAAAACAAAACAAACATAAAACACAAGCAAATTGTTTTAAAGATGTAAACGAAAAAACAAACAAACAAAAAATTCAATAACATTATGAATGATGCGAGTCAGATAGAAAAGTATTTTAGAAAGAAACATACTAAAACCTGTTTCGAATTACATCAAGCATATCGTCCTTGGCTGAGAGCGTCTGAAGACAAAACATCTGATAAATAGTTAAGTCTAGTCTACAGAGACATCGGGTTGGAATAGGTAAAACTGCGATGGCTTTCGGTGTATTCTGACCTCTGCAGTCTCTTGACGTCAAGCACTGATGCTATGATCATAATTTATTCTGAACGGTATGGGGCAATTTATATAATACTGTTATGTGAGATTGGCTGAGTTTGACAAAATCAGCCCGGACAAGGTCGAATAATATGACAATAGGAATGGACTGTTAAGTTTGTCTAATCCAAAGGCTAATAGTAGATGATTTATTATAACAAATTTACGTGTATGTTACGTAAAGATACTGCAGACCCATATCCAAGACGTTTTGTTTTGTTTGTGTTGGGGTTCAACGACACATGAGCACGATTACAACTGTACTGTATCAAACACGGTAAGATACGTTTACACGTCAAGAAGAAGAGAGGAAAGAAAGCGGGACAGAAGACAGGAGCGAGAGAAGAGATGTCTCCCCTGGAATATCGAGGATGGCACTCCATGGGAGACATCCCACCGATGGTGGGTTTACACCGCCTACAGGTGGGAGCAGAACACTTTCTAATAAACCCCGGGCCTCCGCGGGGGAATCCAAGATGTAAAATTATTATTTTCATCATTTCCGTCGTAAATCAAATACCAACATGTACCTCTCTAATATGAACTCAAGACAGAGTGAGAACAGAATACTGATATTAGAGGGAAATAATGACTGACAATGGTCGTCTTATCTCTTTTTTTCCGAATTCTGTCCCTTGACCCAACATCTGGAACAGAGCGTTTGTCCCCATCGGTTGTAGGGTCCCTCTCAAAAAAAAAAAAAAATCAAACATGTCAATAGCCCCGTCACCAGAAGATTAACAAACTTCTTGTAGAAGGTGTGGCTTACATGCCTTGATCATTATATGGATTGGTTTTTCTTTCCGCAAATCAGCTAATACCTAGATAGCAGATATGTAGAAATTATACTGTGTACGTAGAATTCAAATAATCCCATTTAGCATCTTGAAAACGACCTCTGATAAACTCATGAAGAGGTATTGTGTTCGGTGTTATTGGAAAAACAAACAGAAAAAATAAAAAAAGAGAGAATTTTGAACCAACAGAAAGATCGCTGGCCGGAAAATAAGGAAGATGGTTTACCGAGCTATGTCACTTGAAAGGAATATCCGGGATAGGATTTATGGTACTGTTAGAATTTCGACCTCTGTTTTGTTGTTGTTGTGTAATTTATTGTTAGTGTTGTTGTTGTTGTTTGTTGCCATTGTTATTGTTGCCGCTATTGTTGTTGTTACTCTTGTTGTTATTGTTATTGTTGTTGTTGTTGTTGTTGTTATTGTTGATGATGATGATGATGATGATGATGATGATGGTGCCTTCTGTATAATTATCTTGCTCGAGTAAAACATATAACTTTGCTGAGTGTCTGTGGGAATGCAAGATAAAGCAAAATAAACCAAAAACAACAATATTAACAACAACGTAATGCCTGATCACTCAGCAAAACAAAAAATTAAAACAAAATAAAATAAAGTGATATAAAATGAAATAAAGTAAAATAGTAAAATGGAATAAAGTAAAATAAATAAAGGAATATGAGATAAAATAAAGAAACATAGAGTGAAAATTAGGTGGGTTTTTTTTTTTTTTAGCTTACTCATTTGCGGATATAGTGGATGGAATCTGCAGCACAAACCTCAGCTGTGTAAGTTAGTATACTGTAAATAGACTTCCCAAATATGTTAAATATTATACAACATTGTTGATGTGCTTGTTGTAATAAGTTTTTCACTTAAAGATAAACTTAAAACAGATTGAATACTCGATGCAAATTTTCTGTCACGTTAAAAATAACATTCGTGTGTGTGTGAGTGTGCGTGTGTGTGTGTGGGGGGGGGGGGGCTTCTGTGTATTTATGTATGTATGTATGTATGTATGTATGTATG
>JBCAUA010029713.1:0-12347 GCA_038406235.1 Peronia verruculata
AGAAGCATTGTCATCATAGTTATGCGCAATATTACTCCTATGTAATTTAATGCTGGGAACTATGTCAGATCGATCAAATGGTTGTGATTGCAAACTGAAAGTATAGAAGTTTTGGTTGGTGGGTTATTTTTATTTTTTTGTGTGTTACTGTCCTGTAAAGCAGAGAGATGATGACAGTTTTCAAGGTAGCTGTGTCATCACGTGATGCGCGTTATATCTAGATCAAGATTCTTGTAATCTTTCATTTAATCACGTTATTGATGGTTTTAAAATAGGGAAAAGAATGATATGACATTACTATTTTGTTTGAGATCTTATGTAGATCTAGATCTATTGACTGAAAATTGGGACCTGCTCATGTGGCCATAATTCAAGGCTTGAACCACTAACAGGTTACTTTGTAAATTTTAACAGGACGGAGTTCTCGAGTATCAAGCAAACCCCGGTATCCTCCACTGGCTGATTTGACGGGGGGACAGAAGAAGGAGCCAAAGGACCACTCCAAGGCCTACAGGGACAGAATTCGTTCCAATGAAGAACAATGGAAGGCCTTCCGAGCGGAGGAAAATGAGAGGCACAGAAAGTACAGGGCGGCACTCTCCGAAGAACAGAAACAGCATATAAAAGAGCTTCAGAAAGAACGGCAGAGGCGCTACCGGTAATTTGTAAATTGTGTTATATACACCTGACCCACAGATTGAGGCACTGTTGCTACATATTCTTTCTTTCAAAGCTTTTCAGAGCTTTTTACAGTCCTTTTTTTTTTTTTTTATCAGTAAACCATCCTCACTGAAATTCTGGGTAAATTGACATAATGTCACTCTACATGTAATTTAGGTGAACAATATGAATTTTGCTGTAGATTTAAAGTTGCCACATTCACATTGGATCTCAGGTTTTTATGCTTATCTCAAAAGGCTCCGCTTGTCATGCGAATTTTTTTTTTTCTGAAATAGGCAGAGCATTTTTCAGTCTTACTGAAAAGTGGTTATTTTTAAGCCAGCCCTGGGAGAATGGACTGTCATAAATAGATCAGTCTTAAGTGTCAGACACATGGCATCTTTTCACATGCAAGAAAAGGGTAGGTGACCACTGCAAAGTGTAATTCCTCACAGCTAATAGTCCTCTTTTCTTTCTTTCTTTTTTGTATGTTTCAGCGAACGTAAAAAGGCTCAGGGACAGGCTGAACAGAGGACAACAAGGGGGTGTGCAAAAGCCGAAGAACAGAGCAGGGAGAAGAACAGGCTGGCGGCACAAAAAATGCGGGACAGTTATACACCCCAGAAAAGATCAGCTGTGAACAAGAAGAGGAGAGAAAGGTATTATAGAGAGAAGCTGGCTGCTGCCAGTTCTACTGAATCTTGTCCAGCCCAGGTCCCCGTAGAAAATAAAAACAGTGCTCCATACCCCACACAGAATGCGCTCAGATGTTCCCTGTACAGGGTGAGAAACAGGCTGAAGCAATTTAAACTTGCTGGTCAGCGCTTTGCCAAAGTTGTGAAGAACTTGGTAACAAAAGCCGACACTCCAACGAAGAAGGCTATGGCAACAGAAGGTGTTGTTGTCAGCCCTACTAGCCTCAATTTAAAGGCTGCATTCACAACATATCTGGGGAAGTTGGATAACAAAAGGGACATCACGTCCTTAACTGTAAAGAGAAATATTTTGGAAAACATTCCAGATGACATAGTCACAAAAATTAAACCATCGTACAGACCTAAAAAGAATCAGAAACCATTGAGGGATCTGTACAGGAAGAGGGATTCTATGGTAAAAACTGCAGTTCAGACGCATTTAACGGAAATCTCTTCCCCAGACCCTTCAGCAAGGACTGTCTCAAAAAGAACGGGTCTGCCAAGGAGGGTACTACATAAGCCGATGGCAACCCTGCATAGAAGTTACAAAAGTACTCATAGTGTGACTGCTTCACTGAGGTCTTTTTACCGCCACAGACCGAAAAATGTATGCACAATGTCAAAATTAAAGTTTAGACAATGCCTGTGTGAGGTTTGTTACAACCCTGAGAAAAAGCTTGATATATTAAAATCAAACCTTGCTCTTCCAGAAAACATAGATAGCATCATTGACAAGACACTTTGTCCTAAATCTGGAAAATATCACAAGATTGATTGCATTAGACGTGACTGTAGTAAATGTGGAGTGAATGATGTGAGAGCGATGTTGATTGAAAGAGTGAACAAGAAGAATGTTGGGGGTGAATCGGTATGTTTCCCACAGTGGAAGAATGTTCAGGTGGATGGGAAGGTACGAATGGAGAAAGTGAGAGAGAAAATTAATATTGTCGAATGTGTTAATGCTCTGTGTGATGATCTGCAGTTGTTGAGTCTTCACAAATTTACTGACAGCTGGCAGAGAGCTCAGTTTTCAGAGCTGAAGAACAACTTGCCGAAGAGCTCTGTGTTGATTGTCATGGATTTTGCAGAGAACTATAGCTGTAGACAGCAGGATGAAGCACAGAGTGCTTACTACAGTATAAACCAAGTCACTCTGCACCCTACTGTTTGTTACTTTCCATGTTTAAAATGTAATGAACTTTGCATGTTTTACTATGTGTTCATCAGTGATGATCTTAAACATGACAGCCATTTGGTTAACTGTTTTTTTGAAAAGTGTATTGCTTCCCTCAAGAGTAAATTTGATTTGAGTAGGGTTTTTGTATTTTCAGATGGTGCTGCCTCACAGTACAAATCTAAATTTCCTTTTTTCTACTTGTCTCAGGCCAGTCTGCCAGTGGAGAAAGCCTTTTTTGGCTCTAGACATGGAAAATCTTCATGTGATGCCCTTGGCGGCACTGTGAAATCATTTATAAGCAATCTTGTGAAGGGTGGTGATGTTGTGGTTGATAGTGCTTACAGCATGTTTGAGGCGTGTTCTTTTAATTTTCATTTTGAACACCTTGGCAGTTGTGGTTCTGTCCACAAATGCAGGGAGTTTTTTTACCTTCCATCCTCCAATGTCAAGAGACTCGAGTCCGATTTACTGAAGACTATCCCTGGCACACGTTCTGTGCATCACGTTAAACTTAAGTCACCAAATATTATTGCCATGAGGAAGTTTGCTTGTTTTTGCAAACTATGTCTTGCAGGAGAAGGCTGCATAAATGCAGAGATAGTGGGTGATTGGGAGCAAGTTAAGATTTTATTAAATGCAAAGAGGGAAGGTGGGAAAGAAAACAAGTCAAAGGAGACTGTACATTCAGCACCCTTGCCCAAAGAATCGGATTTGAATGTGGGCTCATTTTATCTAACACTATGGAACAACAAAGATTATGTTGCACAGGTGTTGGAAGTAGATGGAACACTTATTAAACTTAACTTTCTACAGTGGAGGAATGGAAGAGTTTCTATTAACAAGGATGATGTGTCATGGGAGAACAGGGACATAGTCGGGGCTGAGGTGAGCTTGACTCTAGATGAAAGAACTAGTACAGAGTTCAGCTCTTTAACTATTCAATAAAATAATGTAATTATGCCTTTTTATGTCTTTGAATGATCAGTGATGATATTCATGTACCTTTGATGCGTGGTTGCAAGTTTATGAACATGTATGTGGAAAGAATTTTATACCGGTATCTTAGATTCACAGCACTGAGTTATGTGAGTGTGATGGCTACATTCATTTCGAGTTCTTAACACATGCTATGCTTTATGAATCTTTACTTTATTGACTCTTTATTGGTTCTCTTCTTTCTAAATTTAGAATCACAACCTCTCACAACATTCCTTCTTTTACATCTTTGTCACAAGCCCATTTCAATACTGCTTCTTTGCCTGGACAGATAGTAGCCTGCTTTAGTTTTACTGAAGTGTGTTTAAATGAATTAACCTAGGTGATTAAAGAGACAGTCACTGTTGATGTAACATTGTAATCATGTCTGCTATTGATTCGATTACTTTTTTTTTTCTTTGGAGATGTAGTAAATATAAAAATTTTAGTATTCAGTCACATGTATGGTCTTACTTTTATTAGATGAACTCATGATTTATTTGATATTGTTACTTTTGCTGACAAGATTGTCTTGAGAATAAACTTCTTGAGTTATACATGTATTTAGTTATACTCTCTTTGATGAGTGTTACATCTTACTAGTTACTAATGAACAAATGAAGTCTCCTTAACCTTAACCTCAGTTTTTAACATTACTAACATAGCTTTCCATAGGTTGTCATAGTCATGCACAGAATAAATTTATAATACGGTGGAGTCTGCCTAATGTTAACACCCTTGTCAACTCTTGCTTTTTATAAGTTATTTTTTTAGTGGTCTTGGTTTTTCCTTTCATATTTCAGTGGGTAAAGTCAACAGTTCTTTTCAATCCCAAGGTGTTGATTTTTATCCAGACTCCACTGTATTTTGAATACTATCATAACAAAAACTATCTAAAAATAACTAGACATTAAGTTTTTGCATCTGAAGGGTTAAAGCAAGCAAGTCATGAAACCAACAAGATCTAAACTTGACAATAAGTGAATTGCTGATACTAATAAACCTATGATAACTTTTAGTCATCATGGTTATGCACGGAAGAAAATCAGTATGTTTGGATTGCCATACCTAAACTGATCTACAAATTATCAACACATGTCTTATAATATCAAATAGAATGCAATGCTGAAATAAGTTTTCCTTAAAATTTATCCACAGCTTATAAACAGTAAGGACTGATGATGCTCATAACTATGATGTCTAAAAATGTCATCATTGTTATGTACAGAAGAAAATTTACAATATTTATTGATCTACAAAGAAGTTTGCAACTGAAACTGTGATGAATGTTCTTGCATGTTTCCAATATCAGTTAAAAATCAAACAAATACGTGCAGTACTCCTTACAAATCATATACATGTAAGGCTGCTGCTGCTCATAACTATGATAGCAAAAATTGTCATCATGTTATGCAAAGAAGGATATTTACAATGTATTCATATTACTTCATCTAGATCGATTTGGGAATTGGCCAAAATATCCACCCACCTGCATTTTTCAGAACAGAAATGAAAGACATGTGACTCTTCTTTCAAAATTACCCCCCACACATTTTTAAAATATGAAATTACCCTGATGCTCATAACTATGACATTCTTTGTGTCATCATAGTTATGAACAGAAGAAAATTTTAAATATTTCGGATCTACAAAGAAAGCAGGTTTACAAATGATCATGAATGTTTTGACATTGTTTCATGACATTAAATGGAAATCAAACAGATACTGAGTATTCTGTACAAATCATCCATACCTTACAAAATGTGAATATCGCTGACGCTCATAACTATGACAACCAAAAATGTCATCATGGTGATGCGCAGAAGAAAATCTACAATGTTCTGACAAATAAGCAAAAATTTACTGATGAACAACTTGATGTTTTCTTCAGTTGTGAGCATGGCAAAAAAACCAATGAAGATCTCCTGAAAAATCACTTGTGCATTTAATATGGATGTACTAACTGACGTTCATAACCATGATGACACAATCTTTTGTCATCATAGTTATGCACTGAAGAAAATGGAGAATATTTTATTACTCTGAAGATATGGTTCATCACATAACCTAGCTTTTCCTCACAACAGCTTTATATCTACACAGAAACTTTAGATATAATGATGTCAGAGTAACAATGTTACCAAATAGGATGTAGGTGAAATGAAAAGTAAAGATCATCTGACGCTCATAACCATTTTATAAAATTACAATATAACTGTCAGACCGGTAACTAATAAAATAATTTAAGAAAAACAAATAACACCGAAATCTATAAAGAACTTGATAGCGATGGTAAAATATGCCAAATTTTCGAGTCTACTTGACTCTTGGCACCACCACCACCACCACAACCACCATAATCATTACCATCACTACCATCAGCACCAGCACCACCACCATTATCACCACTATCACCAACACAATCACCATACTCACCCCCCCTCCCATTCCTCACCCATTTCTTCCCCAGTCCTGTCTATAAAGATAAATACAACAACAACATCAATAGCAGCAGCAACAACAACAACAGCAACAACAGTAACAGATTTATCTCAGCAATAACCATTCCTGTCAGTCATTATTCATGGCTTACCAAGTAGATTTGTCTCCCCTGCCTCCTATCCTTTTCATCAGAGCTGATGGAAATACATACAGCCACATCAATAATATTAACAAAAACATCAACAACAACAACAACAGCAACAGCACAATTTCAACAACAATAACAACAACATTAATAATACTAAGAACAACATTAATAATACCAACAACAACAACAATAACAACAACAACAAAAACAACAACAACAACAACAACAGCTGCAGCAACAACAACAACAACATTAATAATACTAATAACAACAACATTAATGATATTAGCAACAACAACAACAGAACAACAACAACAACAGCAGCAACAATGACAACAGCAGCAGCAGCAACAACAACATCAAACAAGAACAACAAACAACCACAACAGCAAAAAACAACAACATTAATAATACCAACAACAACAGCAACAGCAACAATAACAACAGCAACAACAACCGCAACAACAATAGCAACAACATCTTCTTAAACCCCAGTATCTATTATTTCAGGCGTGTTTCATTACGGATATATAAAGTATTCGTATTCGTACTAGTCCCCGACAAATAGATCTTTCTCAACTGCTTCCCATCCCTTATATCACTGGAAATACATACAGCAACAACAAAATAACTACAACAACAATAACAACATCCATAATGACAACAACAACTATCTTAAACGACAGTCTCTATCATTGTGAGCTAAGATTTATTTACTGGGCAAATAGAATTTGCCCTCGATTTTTCCGTCCCTACCTACCCATCCGCCTTCCCATCACCCCATCGCCCCATCGTTCCATCTCACACCTACCGCCTTATTCGCCCTTTCTATCCCCACCACAACCATCTTCCCTCCCCCCCCCCCCCCGACCCAAAAGGGAGAGTTCTTAGTTCACATCACTGTGTCTGGCCGCCATCCAAACCGGTTGTGTAATTTAACTATGTTCTAACCTTTGCCCCCGGAAATGACTCCCAGTAGACGGACATTTGGAAAGTAGTGAGTCTTGCACTAATGGCGGACTCTTCTGCGCTTCACTCTACTTTTATTTACGCTTCCGTTTCTCAGACAGGGGGACATAACCGTGGAATGGTTTGGCTGGAGACAGCGTCCAAAGATAGTTAAGATAGAGTCAGGAAAACAAAAGGGAGGGAAGAAGGGAGGGAAGACGGTGGGGAAAATCATTGGGGAGTGTTCGGGTGTCCAAACTAGAGCAAACACAGACATCTGAAATTTGAAGAATTTGAAGGGATTTGGCTGTAACTTTTGCTAAACAATCAAATCTGGGCAGACGAGATATTGCAGCAGACGTCAGTGCAGCGTCTATAACGAGGTTTAGGAAGTTTGGCTGGAAGGTTCGGAATGTGGGCTGGGGGGGGGGGGTGAAAAGGGGCGGGGTGAAGTGATATACAAACGGCCTAGGCTTGGAATTTAAAATAAAAATAATAATAATCAACATCTTTAGACCACTGCGGGTACCTGAGGTCTTATTTCTATTTTGCATGAGTAATGAGAACGCTTTACTGAATGGTATAAACATGAAAATGACGATGGATGGGTGGAAGAATGGATGGATGGATGGATGCTGGACAGATGCTGGACAGATGGATGGATGGACGGACCGACGGATGGATGGATGGATGGGTGGATGGACGGATGGATGGAAGGATGGGTGGGTGGATTGATGGCTGGCTGGCTGGCTGGATGGATGGATGGATAGATGGATGATGAGAAAATGGACGGCTAGATATCTTTGGTTATCAATTGACCATGGACAATGTGCACCTAATCCCAAAATAACAGGTCCTGTCGTGGCTGTAGAGGCCAATGCGGGAGAGACAGCCATTATGCCGTGCCACTGAAGACGTAGTTGAACGCGTTTCTCAAGTTGTTGTTATAATAGTAATAATAATAGTGCTTATAATCATATTCATAGATAGCATTATATTACTTTAAACTTTAATAGTCAATCCTCAACATGGTCTAAGATGTCGGGATTGATGGCGGAGTCGTGAAAGGGTATGTACATGTAGGAATAAATTTGGTCCTCCTCTCCCGTCTTTTATCTGTTCTCCTGTACGTTCTAGGGCGTCGAAGGGAGAAAGAGCTTTGGGTCTCTGACAAGGTGGATGGCCTGGCAAGACGGGATGTTGTGGGTCTTCAGGGTTTCTTTCACACCGTCGATCCATGTCCTCCTTGGTCTTGGTAAAGTTTGGACAGGGCTGGAAATCTCAATTTCCCCTCTCTCTTCACTACATTTTTCAAACATGCAACTTACCACCATCTCCCCAGTCTACCTGTATACATCATTTCTTGTCTTATTTTTATCGTCTCAGTTTAAATACGCGGCTTGGATTACCATGGAGTGCCGGGATTACCATGGAGTGCCACGATTTAGCGCTCACTTCCCAGAATTTATGAGACATGCAGTTGGCCATTTTTTGTATTTATTTATTTTTTAAACAATTTTTTGTCGTCTCCTGTTTTGTGTTGTCTGTCTGAGACTCTGCTTTTCTTCTCCTTTTTCTTCTTCTTCTTCTTCTTCATCATCTTCTCTTCTTCTTCTTCTTGTTCTTTTACTTCTTCTTTTTTCACCTCTTTTTCTTCTTCTTTTTCTTTTTCTTCTTCTTCTTTTACTTCTTCTTTATTCACCTCTTCTTCTTCTTCTTTTTCTTTTTCTTCTTCTTTTTCTTCTTCTTCTTCTTCTTTTCTTCTCCCTCTTTTCTTTTTTTTCTTCTTCATCTTCTCGGTGTTTTTCTTTTTCTTCCTTTTCTGTTTCTTCCTTCTCCTCCTTTTCTTCTTCTTCGCCTTTCTCTTCTACCTCAGAACACCAGGTATGGAATTGTTCTGAACATGCCCGACGTGTAGACTCATGTGATGAGACAAACAAGACAGGTCTGAGAGAAAATCTCTATCCACTGTCTTGTTCCCTACATGCTGAAAGAAAGATTGCAAAAAAAAAAAAAAAGCCTCCATTGGGTTTCTCGAAGCAAATGTTTTCGAAGAACAAAGACCGTTTTGGTCAAAGTTAGAGGACGGAATGAGTTTGAGTCACAAGTATAAAACATGGCCTTCAGTCTAGATATCAATGACATGCATACATGGTTTACATGATCACGGGGATGAAAAAAGAAGCGGGTGTTGGACGGTGGGGAATGGAAAGATTGGGGGTGGGGAGACTGGATCGTGTAATAAATTATTTGATATGGGGAGTCATGGAAAGAAGGCCGGGGGTACTTTAAATGCTGGAATTTCGCAAGGACCACTGTTAGTGGTTAGCTCTCTGTGGCTTCAGTTTCAAAAACAAAATGCATTAGGGATTTCCCAGAGTAAGAAAAAATCGTAAGAAAAGGGGGGGGGGGAGGGTAGTCAGAAGGATAATAGATTTGTTCCGACCAAGCCTACGGCTGGAAATCCTCGTCTAATTATAGTAGGGGGAGGGGTACAAACGCTCCAAACTGTTCACCGCCATCAAAATAGACAAAGAAAAATGCTCTGGACAGGTGACAAGCCAACGCCACGGCAGTTTGTCTGGATCTCGAGGAGGAGCGGTAATAAAAAAATCAGTAGGTCTAAGTGTTCTATTTTAAACAGGGGATAGATTTAGTATTTAAGGACAATTTTTTAATTCCATTGTTATAGTTTTGTCAAAAATGCTGTGATAAGCACTTCAAGTAAAAAGAATTATAATATCATTTTATTCTGTTTGTTCATACCCTTTCCTTTCAATCCTTTTCCCACAGCTGGCAAAGGGAAGTAAGTATACTTCAGAGAATCAATCCCAATTTGCTGTTGTCATTGTACCGTTCTATTATTATATAGGTCTTTCAACCTAGTGGTGGAGGTTATCTCGAAATATACTGTGCCGTACAATTTTTCTTTTCTTCTTCTTCATACCCTCACTTTCCCAAATATCCTCCAAAACTTCTCCTTTCTTTTTTATGGTTTACTGTACCATTATTTGCTTCCTGATTGCTTCAACTTTCTCTTTGTGTCATTATCCCGCCACCAAAAAGTGTTTCTCCCTTCCCATCTCTCCCTATTAGCTTAGTTCATTGTAGCATTTACCTCCCACTTGTGGCCACTTCCTCTTTGTGTTCCGAAGAGCCCGTCCTCCACATCTTGGACTTCTTCATCCCCCCTCCCCCTTTTAATTTTTCTACTCTTTCCCATCCTACGCCGTCTTTCCAATCACAATCCATCTAATTAAATGCCACAGGTTCGCACGATCGGCTTTACAAACCATGATTGCCACGAGACGTAGGGCTGCGCTCGTACATAATGAATGACATCTTGGTGACGCCGGCCAGTAGCCAGTACCGTTACAGAACTGTGCTAGTGTCAAGCTCTGCTATCATGCATGGTAAAATGATTGATCGGTGAATAGAATAAGCAGTACACTCTATCCCACTTAAATATCCTTCTCTCCATGATAATAAAGCTCTCTCTATAATAATATAGCTGCCAACCAGCCTGGCAATTTATCTGTCTGTCTGTCTGTCTGCTTAATTATACATCTGTCTATGTGTATTTGCCTACTATTTTTGCTATCTGCTGCCAATTTGCCTGTCTGTTTGTCGGCCTATCTTTCTCTCTGCCTTCTTTTTGACTTTTTTTTTTTTTTTTTAAATTGGCTTCCATTATGGTCCTTCTAGTCTGCCTGAATATTGTCTGCCATCTATCAACATGAATGTTTATTATTTAGGTTATTAGTCCTTCCAACTGCCCGATTTTCGGATTGATTATCTTTATTGATCGAGTCCCAGTAACAAAAAACATCGTATGAACAAAAAGAAATCTGCATTAATGATCCATTTTCATCGTGCACAAACTTGCTTCCTTCTCCAAGTACGCTCGGTGTAAGACAAGTATTGCAAAAAAAAAAAAAGGAAAAAATAACTCTTTTCTCTCATTATTTTAAACATAATTTCAAGAAAAATGAAAAATTCTACCTTATGCTGAAGGTTTTTGTTTGTTTGTTTGTTTTTCTTTTGCTTTTTGCATTATGATATTATTATAGGTAATTTTTCCATTTTGTTTGTTTTGTTTTGTTCTGCTTAACTTGTTTTACATAACAAGATAAAAGGGGATTTTTTTTTTCCTTCTTTGCAATGCTTGTGTTACATCTCTTGTAGGCCTACCTGGCAAAGGTGAACAATCTGGCTGGTGAAAAAAAAAAAGGTTCACTAGAGACATCAAAGGACAGAAAATATTACGAATGTGTGCACCGCATTACTATGAACAACAAGCCAAAGCCACAACACGTTGTCTAGCCTAATTGTTGGAATTTAATGTGATTCAGCAATAACTGCTTATTGTCCAAATGTCAAAATGTCATAATGTCTTGGCCGCACACCCATCACAAGCGTTGACATCCTCCTGTAATCATTTCTTCTATGTTAGAGTGAGACCTGAATTATATGAAGAGCACAAGTACTTGTGATGATTCGTATTTCTTTCTTTCTTTCTTTCTTTCTTTCTTTCTCTTTCTTTCTTTCTTTCGTTCTTTCTTCTCTCTCCTTTCTTTTTTCTCTTCTTTCTTTTTTCTTTCATAATTTCTTTTTGCCCTGTTTCCTCTTCTTTTTTTTTTTTGTCACAATTTCTTCTCTCTTTCATTCTATCTATCTCTCATATTTTGTTACCTCTTTTCCTTTTCTTTCCTTTTGTTTTCTCTCTCTCCTATACTATCCTACCTTTGATTTTTCCTGCTTCCTCTGAGAGCCTCCCTTCTCTCCTCCCCCCCCTTCCACCCCTCTCACCTCCCCCACATCCCTTGGGTATGCTGACAGAACGGCTCGGTCTCACTATGAATAAAACATTGTGATCTGGTTATGTCATCCAAGTCCGATCGTCTTCTCTACAAAACTGGTGTCTTGTAAGTAGCCAGCTGGCTCACCTTCATTCAGTGGTAGATACAAACTCGTGAAACCGGCAGCAGTTTCTTCGTGAGCAATGACTTTGCAGCAAGGCACTGTAGTACTCCCAATCACATCGGTGAGTTAATATAGATGTACTTTGTTTTTTTAACAGTTCTGTGTTCACATCTCGGAAGTTACTTCAGCCTCACTGTAATTTGCCTGTCTGTTCCTCTCTTTGTCTGTCTGTCCGTCTGTCTGTCTGTCTGCTTCCCTGCCTGCCTATCTACCTGTCTGCTTATCTGTCTCTCTATCTATCTATCTATATATGTATGTATGTATGTATGTATGTATGTATGTATGTATGTATGTATGTATGTATGTATGTATGTATGTA
>JBCAUA010029723.1:0-12347 GCA_038406235.1 Peronia verruculata
ATGCCATTGCAATGCCCACGTAGTGCTAGGACAGCCGCAGTTTCGTATTTACCAGTTCGCAAGTAGAAATAGGCGAACGCCCATTTGGTATAACCATTATGACTTATCTCGTAGCCCGGATCAGTAGTCGTGACGAGATAACTCGTCGCCCAGATAGAATGAGTTAAGTCAGTTAATTGGGCAATAGATGAAATATTGGATTACCCTACCTCAAAATGTGCACTTCTGTTTCATATGGAAAATACTGAAATTTTCTAAATCTTCCAGAGCTTTCTGAGTTTTCCATTTTTCATCTCCTTGCTTTCTCAGCCAATCTCCAGTCTCTGAGAGCTCCCAAGTGAGCCGTTACTCCAGGGTTTTGTATTGTCACCTCAGAGCTATTGCAAATTACTGTTATTCATCACTGTATATGTGACTATAGAGGTGTTTAAGAAATGCTGAGATATGAAGGCAATAGTCATATAAAACCACAGGTTCCATGAACTGATGCTGTCATTTCACTGTGACTGAAATTTCTACTTTGCCAAAACTCAGAATTAAATGAAATCAATGATTATGAAGCCACTGGCCTAAACAAAACATACTGAAAAACCCAACTTTTCATGGCAAAAGAAAAGACGCACCTATCTGTTCATTTTCCTGACCACCCTTTCCATACTCTGCATCATCAAACATTTGGTCTGGCGAGGGAAAGGCACACCGAAGAGCCAGCACTGTGCCATCTCCCTTGCTGATCTCAACCTCAAATGGGGGTCTGCATACCATCTGGAAAGTTAAGAGCATACAATAGGCAATGTAACAACTGAGTCTCGACTACCTTTCTAAGACATGTGTCCTTGCTATCAGGATTTATATAACCTTAAGTAAAAGCATGAAAGAAAACTTGGAATAAATTTTTCAATCAACTTTGAAAAAATTCAACAAAAGCTATAAAGCTTCACACATACAAACTTGTTATGTATATATACAAAAGCACTATATTATCTATCTAGACCTACAAACCTATCACAGACAATATGATATCAGTGCTGAGCGTCAGGCAGACAGGCTTTCTGACACTCTGGTAAAGTTTCCAAAGCTTCTATATTTTCAAAATATTTTTGGGGGTAAAACATGGGCATCTTTCTGAAGGATGGCAAGCAAAAATATGTCTTGTCTACCAATGAAAACATTTGAGGTACTTCCATTGTCATTGGTGGCATCTGCATTATTACTGAAGGGGATGACAAAATATTTTATTATACTGTTTACTGGTATCAGATAAAAAGTCAAGCCAGCAGACAAGATAAAGTGCAAAATTCTTCATGAAAAAAAATATGAGTATTTGAAGGGCAGAATAAAGTATGTTTATATCAGTAAATCCATAATCTTACTTGTGGAGGCTCATCTTGTTTCTCTGGATCATTTTCAGGGGTGATTGAATCTACAGCTCCATTCACACTCAGTTTCACCACAATCCTGAAATTTGACGTCAGAGTAGTGTGTTTCAATTTAGCATTATCACATAATATGTTAAATGTTTTATATAACATTTCTATACATATGCTTAAGCTGTCCTTTCTATTGCAAATAAAAATAATAATAATAAGCATACATAGCATTTATATAGCCCACATTCATAATATTAGCCTAGCAGACCCAAAGGAAGTTCTCAGCTACCCAGAAGCATACAAAGTGGATGCCTGTTAGGTGTTCAAAATTCTTGATCTAACAACAACATCCATTGTCTATAGTACTAGTAGGGTGTACCCAATTTAGTCTGGATCAAGTCAAGAAATGTGTATAAACTGTCTTTTCCAAGTACAAAATACTAGGACTTAGAATGTTTGATCCTAAGTTCAACAGCCAATTACTAGACAACTGACACCATCACAATGAAGTGTAAACTGGGGACTTAATTAAAAAAAAAAAAAAAATCAGTTTTTTCCATCATTAAGGCAACATATAATGAAAAAAAAACAAAAACCCCTTGCTGATATAACACACAAGACTTTCATTTTAAACAGTTCAATTACATTTAATTTACCTTGTACCTTCAGTTCAAAGGTATTTAGGATAAATATGGGCTGTTCAGCTGCAAACATAATGCTTACACATTTGACAGTTATCTGAGTTTTCACTTTTGCCACACTGGTATTTCAAATTACTTGACTGAAAATAAAGCTTACAAATGAAAGCCTTTGTCTTGTGACCAGGGCAAATGAGTCGGAAGTTGCGCTAGGCAATTGAAGACATATGGCTGTTTTTGGACGTTTTTAACTACTTTCCGACTAAGATACAAAATTCTTTTTTGTTTTCACTAAACAACAATTTAACCTTTTTTTAATCTGAAAAAAGATATATTTTGGTATCATAGTTGGATAAAAGTAAAAAAAAAATGGTAAAAAAGGGCTATGATTTTAACTTACCCCGTGCGACTTCTGACTCATTTGCCCTTGGCGCAAGACATTTATATGCAATATAAACTTTTATACATTATGATGAACAATACATCAAGTCAAAATAATAGCATACTTTTCTCCTCCTGCTGCTTTTGTCAGTGTGATGTCACCTCCATCTGTCTTAATATCAAAGCCTGGGACTGCTGGTAACTTATCAGTTGTTCTTGAATTTTCATACTGGATTTCCTTCTCCAAGAATTTGGATATTTCTTTGTCAACTGAAAAGTATTGTCAGAAAGAACTTCCTTAAGTGAAGGAACAAAATTTTTATTTAAGTCGCAAAAATGAATATATGATATGCTAATACAATGTGAATCATATTTTAAGCATGTCTAAGCTCAGAGTTACACTATCTGTGCTTGACTTTGACTTAACTCATTTGCTAAGTAATTTACCTCTCCCCAATTTTATATGTAATTTTCTTTTTCGAGTTACTTCTTTAAGATGACTGAACAGCTCCTTGGGGGGAAAGGAAAATTCTGAAGCCGATCAGTTGGCATATTGTAGCGAATGAGTTAAGGCCTGAAACATTAACTCTTTGTCTCTGAGCTATCCCCACTTTACTGCACATCTAGCATTGTGCGTTTCTCTCAAGTGCGTTTGTCTCTGAGCTATCCCCACCCTACTGCACATCCAGCATTGTGCGTTTCTCTCAAGTGGACAGTATGATGTGAAATTATACCATAAGTACTTGGGTATCTTGGTCCGACACTGGGCTCTTAGGCGGATTTTTGTATTTGGGAGTGCCCAGAGTGGGTTTTTAGGGGTAAATTAGGAAAAATTCCGTTTCACAGCACATGCAGGTTCTTAAGCGGACCGGGCTCTTAAACGGAGGGTTCTCAGGCGGAGACCACTGCAATGTCAACCTCTTGAAGTCAACACCTTTTCTCTGTCCTGAGGGGTTGACCTTACATGGATCCCATTGTGCTCTGAAAATTTTGTAAGGATCAGTCCATTGGTTTCACAGGTATACCTCACTGACCATATAAAAACCACTAAGCTGATAACAAAATGAGTGTGTCATGTTTGAAAAAATGTAAGGGCAAATTTTCTGTACATAAAATGTTTGAACTTTTCCCTAATTAAGCTAGAATTATAAATTTGGTGCTGTTGGACTTGCAACAAATGCTGTTTTTTGTACCCATAAGAATTTAAGGCGTAAGTATGAAGACTTCCAGTTTTTCATCAAAGTGCTTAAATTCAGACAATGGAAATTTCCCACTTTTGATTAATGCAAAGATCTTCTTTCACTCTCATTGCAATCAATGCTCTCACACGCAGTGATCATCCTGCATAGATCCACATATATAATTCATTTGTCCTATTATTGTCCCATTCGCCATTGTGATACTCTCCTAAATTTGAGGGCCATACACACGATCCACTACTCATGAACTACAATCCATTCCAGGACCAAATGGTAAATTATTAATCATTTCATGAGTTCAATAATAAATATCTATTTGCAGATCTATATTGATCTCTCTACTCCCTTTTCTAGACCTGCTTCTAGTGTCGCTGTGTAAGGCTGAACTCTAATTCTTAGATCTAGATCTAGATCTATATAGCAATATAGCCTGGGCTGCCGCCTGGGATTTCCAAAAATGGCTGTTCTAACTGGATCCTTAGCCTTAGCTTTAGAAAGCCACTCATCTACCTCAAAAGAACATGTTATATACAACAGCAGAATAGCATTATGAATTAATTACCTTCTGTGCTAAACCTAGCCACGTTCTTCTGTGAGCACAACTGGCACTTGCATCCTCCAATGTGAGAAACTGACCTCGTCAAAACAGCAGACAACGTGCTGTGTGCCCTTGAGGTTGCAACTGTGCTGCTAACGGAGGAAAGGCATTGTTTTACAGTCCTTCCCGTCTGTTTCTGCAGAGCTGTGAGAAGCGTGCTGTTGCCTGAAATTAATTTTGAAGTAGATGATAACGCAAATTTCAGTGCTTTGGCCATATTTCTTTGCAATTAGGAGTCGCAGTAGTACGGTAGATCTAGATCTCAGGTTACTTCTAAGTCCACTACTGCTTGCATGTGTTCGGTGACCTTCTAAGGGACACAACTATAACATGAATGCACAACTTCCGGGTCACTAGGGAGGGGAGCAATCATTGAAAAACAAGTGCTCCAGTACAGCTGACTCAACGCACACAAAATAAGGTTTTCACATTTTGGGTCGAAAGATCTATATCTAGGTCTAGACCTAGTAACTGCCAAATAAAGCTGCAGGCTTTACAATAGTCTGAAGTTGGTTCATACATAACATGCAGTATCCACAGCACAAAATGATGACAAAACTAGATCGAGATCTATTTAAAAAATCTTAAAGAGGTCGTATACTCAAAATCAAGGCCGAAGTACATAATTATATTTTTCGACTTTGTAAACGTGTCTAGCGATGTGGTCATGTCGCCTTATATAAAGTCATAATTACTCATAATAACGTACTAACGAGTTAGATGCCAGGACTATACTAAATAGCAGGTGGGATGATTTTTTTAACCATCATAACTTGTTCTTGAGATTGTATTACAGAGAAAATTCTCCTCATCTGGGCAGTTACATTTTGCACACAAGCACATGCATGATATCTATAGCAACTTACATATTATACACGTTGGAAGAAACAAGCAAACCACAGATAAAGGGAAATGAAGAGAATGGAGACATTCTCTAAGAATACAGAATGCAGTTTTGATGTTCTTTTGTTGCTTTTTCACACGTGCCACCAGTGAACATACCCGAAAACAACAACAACAACAAAAAAAAGTGGTTGATATATCATTATATGTATGAAAAAGTTTTTGTCACCACTACTGGGGCTGTTTCACATTTGCTATTGTATGTTGAGCAGCTTTCAACTTTTTCCCAGTCTTGTTCCCTTTGCTACCCCAGCCGTCCATTATTTAGCCCTAAAAATGCCCCTAAAATATAAAGTAAAAGGACTATAGTTACAATAAATGAAATATCCAAAGCAAAATTCAAATCTGGCCTGGAACAATACATTATTAATAAATTAGGTTCAAATAGATTAATTTCAGTGTGTGGATTCAGTTGTTATGATTAGCTCATACCTATATTATTCCCTTGTCTTACAGTTTTTTACTTTGACTTTTGCAGCAACTCTCCACAATAATGATCAACAAAAATGAGTTATTGGTAATGTGGTTTTTCTCCACAGGGTATCAGTGAGATTGACAACCAAATACCAGAAAGGCCTATCGATATGGCATCAGATTCCCTGTGGCTTGGCATTGACTTAGGAACAACATCAGTAAAAGTAATTTTGGTGGATATATATGGCAATAGTGTAACATCACAGTCCTGTCAAACAAATGCACAGATGAAAAGTGATGTGGGCAGTCAGGGTTATGAACAAAATCCCTCCAAGATTTTCAAGACAGTTCAGGACTTAGTTCTACCATTGATTGCTGACAAAAAACAAAAGCTACAAGGTAAATTTTACCAGAATAAGAGTACATGTAATCTGTAATATATGTTGTGCTACAAAGATCTAGCACCAATTCTAATATCAGATGAAAATCAAAGCCAAATTTGGCCTGTCCCACAGACATACTGTCGGATAATGTTAATTCCAATCCATCTCTTTTTAGTCATGATGTAGAACATGAAGTTGACTGATGTTTCTCTGTTTTGCACCTGAAATCATTGGAAGGACAGTGCATGCATTGTCTTATATTAACTGTTACAATTAAGTGTAATTCAACAGAGCCAAACTTAAATTTTGTAATTTTATCTCCCTTGTGATGTAGTGAAGAATAGTGGAGAGGAAAAATTGTTATTGTGAATAAAAATATAATATACATTGTTATGATCTTGTACGCAATTTAGCAGCTATTGTGAACATATATATATAGTTTACATGAAGAAGTGGAATATGAAACAGTTGTGAACAAAATAAACTTGCCAGTAAGTATAGGATGTCTTTTTCAAAAACATTTGTAAGGTGAAATATTTTTTGCACACAATGATGAAATTTGTAATTTAGGGCTGATCAATGTTATTTTGATAAATAGAGTGGGCCTACATAGCAATATCTTTTGTGTAAAAAAAATAAAAATAAATAAAAAATGGGGAGGGGGGGGGGGGTTAAATATGTATCAAGTTACTGTATTAATGGAATTCATCTTCAGCCTCTCCTTATGTTACCAGCCCAGGCAACACCATCATTTAGATTACCAGTTCTATCAACATAGCCCATCATCATCATTGTGTACCAGGAAATCATATGTTTTTTTTACTTTTAGATACTTTATTAACACTTTAGATATACTGAAATGATTTCTTTCATCATCAGGAATTGGAATCACTGGGCAAATGCATGGTGTGGTAATGTGGAAACAGACTGTTGGGAAAGATAATGAACCAGAGAGCTTAGAGAAAGCTTGCCATGGACACTCCAGTAATTTGTATACTTGGCAAGATCAGAGATGTACACCAGACTTCCTTGGTAAGAACAAGTCTCTCTATGATTGTAAAATGTCATATCACTTATTATCACAAAACATACTGGAGAAATTAAACAATGATTTACTGTTGTAAGGGTTAAATTTGACTGAGATTAATGCATCCTCCTCACCGACATGAAATGCTATGGCCTAATAAGCCTTGTTTGATTGTCAAGCAAGTACAATCAATATGAAATCTCTTGTTCCTAAAAGTCATGCAATCCATGGTAAATAATGTTTTAGAATGAAAAACCATATTTCCCAAACTTCATTAGCCTGATTTATTACTAAGGAATGGTTGGGTTGACTAGTCAAAACAAAATGCTTTTGGCAAGATGCTATCTGGTTTTTGTGTCTCTTATGTATAGTTCTTTATGTATTATGAATATGTGTAAACATGACTATACTGGAAGCATAGATGTACACAAAGTGATTGCCTGTGTCACTTTTATTAATTTTGGTGCTCCATTGTAAAAAAATAATGTTTATGGCCATCAAAATATGTGGACCTTCAAAGCAAGTTCTGTAATTTGCAGCCAGTCTACCCGCTGAGAGCAACAAGTTTCAATCTCTATCCACTGGATATGGCTGTGCTACATTATTCTGGCTAAGCAAAAATCGACCAGATTTCTTGCAGAGCTCTGGTTTTACCTGTTGTGGGACTATCATGGATTATCTAGCAGCTGTACTGTGTGGACTGACACACCCAGTAACCTGTGATCAGCTGGCTGCCAGTTTGGGCTATTATAATCCAACTACTTCCACTTGGGATTCAGTCTTGTAAGTTGAGTTATAATCATGTCCTGCTTAGCTTACTTGCTTATCACACATCTGTCTTTAGTTTTGTTCCAAGTTTTGTACTTTGAAATTTTTAAATCAAAATCAACTAACCCAAGTATTTATTGTAGTATTTCATAGTAGTAACTATGTCTTGTTCCAGGGATTATGCAGTGTGTATTTATTAACTATAGAGAAACTATATGACTAATCTGGCACTTGTGCATTTGTCAATGACAACCAGCTTGGCACAGAAATGGCATGAACCATTTTCAAAGCTAAGACCTAACAATTTGCAATGTACTTGCAACACCCAGCTAGTTAGACTGCCAGTACCGAGTCAGAATTGGCTCCAGTGCTTTAGTGGGTAACATTTTTTTTTTTTTTTTTGTAAGTACAGCAGATCGTCAGCTTTGAATAAATGTAGTCATCCAATTATGAATAACTGTAGTCATCCAAACAAATACTGATGTTCTTAAAAGCTTCAAAGGATAAGAACATTTCTGTGAAAATGAATGCAAAAGATTTTGGAGGAAAGAGCGGTTAGGGGAGTTGCGAAGAAATAAAACTGAAAATGAAATAACTTTTCTTTGACACAGATATGATGAAGATGAGTTTCCACATCATCTTCTGCCCAAAATTGTTCCAGCAGGATCAAAAATTGGTCATGTTACGACAGCACTGAAAGGCTGGCCAGAAGATGTGCCTGTATACGTGGGCATGGGTGATGTGCAATGTGCCATGTATGCTATACTGAAAAACCCAAGTGATGCCGGTAAGTTGTATGTTGTATTTTTTTGGTCATGATTTAGTATGTTGCGCATCCAGATGAAATGAATGAGATGTGAAAGGGGATTGTAGTGTCTACAGAATTGCAGAAGTTAACTTTGAGCATTCATATCTTGATCTGGAAGAGTCGAAGCTACGGTATGTAGTTTTCTCACTAAGGTCAGATACACTCTTGTCTTTTCACGTGCACATAATGCATACAAATTATGATCGCTGACCCATTTCACCAGGTCACATGACATAGACATCCATATATCCACTTTTGAATTTCAGTTTGTTTGTTTCTTTAATTTTTTTCCATATGTTAAATGTGAATTTAATTTCATTTTCCTTTAATTTATGATTTTTTAAATTAACTGAAATAAAAAGAAAAAAAAACAAAAACAAAGAAGAGCAGTATTGTGCATTTGGAGTCCAATGCTTGAGCTGTGTAAGTTGACTGTGTGTGTTACTGTGTTCTTGTGTAAATATTGTGTATTCATTTTGTCTCCTTCATTTTACAACAACAAATAACTGAGAAATAGTCAAGGCACAAATAACAAAACAAACAAACAGACAAACCAAAACAAAAAAAATGGCAAGAATTAGATCTAATTAATCTCAAGGTCTATAATAAAATTTGAAATTTGCTACAGATCATTAAGGTGATTAACATTGTGTGCAGACAATTACTGATTTTCTACTCTTTTCATTTTTCTCATTTTTAAAAAAAATATCTTATTCCTCATCTCACGCATGACTGGATCACTTAGTATCTTCTTACTGGATTCATTTCAGACTTTCTTTTAGTTTTTGCATGTGCAATTTTTGTCTGTCATCCAGGGGTATGCTTATAACAAACATTAACACATAGAACATAAACAAACAACAACAAAAAACCCAGAAACAAACAGAAAAAAAAAAGCCAACACATAAATTATTTCACATAAGACGTAGATTTGTACACTGAAGTTTATAAAAATTTGTTTAATCAAAGTATGCATCTGTTGTACTCTATTAAATGACATTGAAATTTTACTTGCATACTGCTTATTTAGTGCTGACTGTCTGTGCAAACATTTCACAAGAATGAATTTTAATGAACCAAGTTGGTCCATCAAGGCTTCATATCATTCACGTGCGATGATGCCATCATTGTGATAAAGAAGGGCATCAGAAGTGGAAGTTTTTTTTTACCAGTCATAAAACACAAAGTTAAACAGATTTGAATTTAAAAAAAAAAAAAAATGATATATATATCCTCCTTTGACTGGCATAAGATACAAATGGTAAGCACAGCTGATAGTGGATCCAATACATCTACTGAACAGTAAAAAATATTAGACACTTTACTCCATCCTGCACCTATATATGCTTAACTTTGATCTTGCTTTTCCCACATGGTTTCATTTACATAAACAACATTCCTCTCTGCTGTAGATTGCCTTCAACTAAATACATATGTATATGTTTTCAAGACAGCCCACATGCTGTATTTTCAGGATATTTTATGTACTGTTCGACAAAACAGCACACATGTACAGTGTAATTGCCATTTTATTTGTATGAAAATACCATTCATTGGACTGTAGATTCAACAAATATTTTTAGTATCTTTTTCTCTCTCTAAATATATATATGTACAAATAAATATATGTATGTGTGCTTATATACATATATAAGCAGAGGATCATGTCATTGTAAAAATAATTCACAATAAAAATACATTCATACCATAGCAAACAGAAAATTTTGAAGCAATACAATTTGTGGAGCAACACTATATACATGCACTTCATATTCAATGGTGATTCAGGACTATTGCTCACTTAAATTGTTGTGAGTAATTTTTCAGATAATATAATTAAGATTTTAGCTCCGGTGATATTCAAGTTTTTATTATAACTTATATGTATAATATAAATGCATATAACTAAATCTCTTGCCAGTATGTTTTCTATAAATAATGTGCTATCTTTGAGATTTGAACTATGAATTAAGAAAATGGAATTGGGACTGTTTCTATGGGACTTTGACTCAGCTCCAGCATGAAGTTAAGATTTATACTTAATCCGTTTGCTGAGTAAATCTTTACAGTGATACATGTATCATTTTTTTTTTTCTCTGTCAAGTACAGATTGTGTCAATAATTCTTATTTTGGCATATAATAGTTCCTGTGTTGTGTATGAAACATTCAGTAACATCTTTTATGTTCTTTCTCATCATTTTAAACAAGGGTTTCAACGTCTTGTCTGACGCACAACTGTTTTGTTAGGTGTTTCTTTTATAATTGTTCTTGGTCCACCCACTTCCTTGACCACAGTTTTACTGCGTAGCCCGTTCCTGCTTTCCATCTCTTTGACGATAGTTTTGGGTCCTCCAACCTCTGCGATGATCTTCTTAGTGCGCCGTCCATGTCTGCCAGTTTTTTCTTTCACGCAGTATTCTTTGCCAGTCTCATGGTCTGTAACAACTGACTTCGTTACACGCCCATTTGAAGAAGTTATGTGAACTGTTTGTGTAGGGCCTGGGTTGAGGACAGGATGATTCAGACCATGGCCAGGTGATCCTGGATGCTGAATTCTCATTGGTTGTTGAGGGTAGTTCTGTGATGTGATTGGTGGCTGAGGGTAGCCCTGTGATATGATTGGTGGTTGAGGGTAGCCCTGTGATATGATTGGTTGTTGAGGGTAACCCTGTGATGTGATTGGTGGTTGAGGGTAGCCCTGTGATGGTACTGGTTGCTGGGGTGGCATGGGTTGTTGTGGGAAATAGTGATGCCCACTTGGTTGTACAGGAGGTTGGGTGATACAGTCATAGGCTGGAGGGTCTTGTGTATAGGGTGGTGGCTGCTGTAGGCCTACATTCATATCAGTATTCCATGTCTGGGGCTGAGAGAAGTGTGAAACTGTGAAGAGAAAAATCACATTGTTGTTGTCATGATAACACATGCTCTAATATAATTTTATATATACAGACATGTAAATATAAAGAGCATTTTGTGAGAAGGAATTTTCCTTCTGAAAAAACTTTCAGTCAGATGGTATGGAACTTGTGTTATAAAAGATAGTGCTACTAGGACTGACATGAAAAATTATGTCTTATAAACAATAACATGAAGAAGAATAAAAAAGGACATAAAATGCTTGAGGATGCCTTTTACAGAATTGAATTTTATTATAAGCATAGTAGTTATTATAAAACAAGAAGTGAACCCACAGCCTACATGGGAGACTTTTTAAATAATATAGCACTACGATTTAAAGTTTACATAGCAAGCATGTGCACCTTGATGTTGATATTTGGTTGATTAAATTGAATGATACTCAAAGAAAACGTGCTTTGAAAGCATCATACTATTGAAAGTACAAATCCGATCAAGCACCCTCACGAGTTTGTTATTCAATTGTTATCACATTTTTAGAATAACATCTATGATATTAAGCTTTCTTTTCGGGTTTATGTATTATACAGAAACACAGAACCATATGCAACAATGTTGTGTGCCAAATTTCAGACCGATTCAGTCAGTAGTTTTCGAGTCCTTAAGTCTGTTGTAGGTTTTCTTGCAATTTTTATAATATAAATTTTAAAATCTAAATGTGCTTGTTTCCTATTCAGTGACCAAATAGAAACATCCGAGGATATTTTAAAAACCTTTTGAAGACAACTGACGGTGGCTAGGCATTTGATTATGGATTATGTGATGGAGAAGACAGGTCCAGAGCCAGTGACAGTTGTTAAGATTTCAAAACGGATGTAATTTGAGAGACAGTACATAAATTGTTACATCAAACAAACAATCTCTCTCTCTCTCTCTCTCTCTCTCTCTCTCACACACACACACACACACACACACACACACACACACACAAACACACACAC
>JBCAUA010029734.1:0-12347 GCA_038406235.1 Peronia verruculata
TCTATCTATCTATCTATCTATCTATCTATCTATCTATCTATCTATCTATCTATCTATCTATCTATCTATCTATGTGCCTTCTTTCCACTCTCCGTAGCTTTTCACCTATTCACGAATTTCTCCAATAATATTTTGTCTAAACAATGTGACAGTCTATGCGAAATTGCTCATGCCAATAGCTTATGCCATCTGAAATAACAACTGGAGTTTTCATTTGAGTATTTTTTCTTGCAAGTTGATAGCCCGATTTAGGGATCGAATCCAAATCGTATCTATGGATTTATATTACTTTTTGTTCTTTGCAAGCAATTTCTTGTGAACATGTTTATACCTTTTAATGACCACTTTTCTTTATTGACAGTATTGTGTGTGTGTTTGTGCGTGTGTGTGTGTGTGCGCGCGCATGTGCACTTTCCATTTCTTTATTTTATGTGAACAGGCCTTTCACTAGGAGAACGTGGAAAAGACAGCGGTAAACTTTCTTTTCTTTTTCTGAATCTCAGAATTTCGAAAATTTGGAACTGACCTTTTGTTTTGATTTATTTATTTTTTAATGTTAGTTCTTATGTTTTTCAATAAAGTGTCAAAGAGCTGTTTCAAGTCATTTTTATTATTCAAAATCTTCCAGTAATATAATGTCAATGACAGTGATGACTATGCTGATCTAGAAACTGCAGCCAGGGCAAGGACTTGCAACATCATGACTAAGAAACATAATAATAATGAGACGATAAACAGTGAAAGATTGAGCTCTAGCTCATTATCTGTTTCGTTATTATCTGCATTTCTTATTAACAGTAACACCACCAACAATAACCTACCTCATCATACATTGGAAGATACAAGACATTAGTGAACGTTCTGTCCAACCGACAGACAGACGCACTGGACCCACAGTTGGGTTGGGATATTGTACAAACTTTCGAGAAAGCTGGCGAGCTCTTGTTAACATCAGTGTTAAAAACCCTGCCAAGAACACAATATCAATAGATATAGTGCCCCTGGAACACACAGGTTGGTAAAGAGTGAATACACAGTACCGAATGCCAAGCTCATTCAAAGCATCGCCTGGTCACAATATTAATGCAGCAATTACTTTGACCAATTTTATATCATCAGATCGCTTTTAGAATGAGAGAAACTTTTGCTACAAACAGCTCCGTGTCTTTGCTCTGTTGTCTTTCTCGTAAAAAGCCAGAAAGCCTACGTTGTTGAAGATGAACTTTGCTGGGAGTTGGTCATGTGGTATTTGGTTGAATATTACTGCAGGCTATTGTTGTTGTTCTGTTTTAATTATTATAATTTATTAATTTATTGATATAATCATTATTATTATTGTTACCATTATTATTATGTTATTGTTATATTACTATTAATATTATTATTATTTAGTCATCCAGACATGCACTTCCCTTTGCTGAAGATAATTAAGATATAACGAAGCACTGTAAACATGGGGGCAATTTTGCTCATTTTCTTTCAACTTTATAAAGCAAACATAACAAAACAAAGTTACATGATGAGAAGACAACATATGTATAACATAATTTTCCATAGACCTATGAAGAAATTTAGAATAGCATAAGAAAGTTAAATTATTATTAATTCTAACTGTTTGGCATGACATCTACTATTTCTAGTAACATAAAGATGGGAGAGGGTGGGGAGGGGGGAGGGAGATGTTCTGGGCGTAATCTCTTTCTATTTAATGAGATAGACTATTTTAACCTTTTTCCATAGAATTCAGCATGTTCAAATTAGAAGAAAACAGTGAAAAAAAACAAACAAACTACTTTTTCATACCATTGCCATGGCAAAGCCACCATTTGGAGTTTGCCCTCTTTAAATTGACTGACTTTAAAATGTATCTCATGATATTGCTAAAAGAGAACATAGTCAAGTGTTTTATTCACTCTCGGCCTATATAAATATAATAAAATAGTGATGATCTACGGCTGCATGTAGCATCCTGGTTGACACTGGGCTAGGTCTACTGTTGAATGACCATTGGTCACAACACGTTAGAAAGGACTTATCGACTTTTTGATACCATTTATATATGCAGAAAAAGAAGACAAAAGCTCAAAATCGCATGTTTTTAAAGCAAAATCCATGTTTCACGACGCCTGCACCTCCCCCCCCCCCACCCCCTTTAATTAATACAGATAAATACATTTTTAACGTTCTCAGTCGAATTCGACAAATTCAATGTAAGGGAAAACAGTGGAGAAAAACTGTCTGGCTCGAACTGCTGCCATGATAACATTGTCATCTTGGATCCAAGCTTCTCTAAATGGGCATCTTTCAAATACATCTCCTCCATCGAAAATAAGTGAAAGTTCATGGACTATACTCAACTCCTTGTTTAATTTGTCGTCTAAAACATTTGCATATCTTCAGCTCATCATATGTCAAAGAAATTAGTGACTTTGACATTTCTCCCATTTTTTACAATAAAAATATGTTTTTCTCTATCTAAAAACTGACCAACAGAATGGAACACATGCATACGTTCATTGTTTTCGTAGGAACATGATCGATGGCAAATTTGATAAGAATCAGTTCAGAAATGATAAAGTAATTAGCAAAATGGTAACAAGAATTCCAGTTTTGGAAAAAAGAGAGAAAACTAAAACACCCTTAATTTTGTTGTTTTTGTTTGTATGTTTTTGTTTGTTTGTTTGTTTGATTGGTTGTTTACTTTCTAGGGAAAATGCTGACAAAACCCTTTATTTTTTTCGACCTATAGCCTCAAAACAGCCATTTGTCAGATATTAGTGAAATTTTCCTTACTCCTGTACCATTTTCCTAGTTCCTAGTCACTGCTACTATCTTGGCTCCTATTGAGTCACTTCCCGTTTCTTGAAGGCCTGCATGTGGCTTAAATAGCTTTCTTTTTCAAAAGAAAGAGTTCTTGACTTTTACAATAGTGGATGTCCAGAACCTTTCTCTATATAGGCAGAAATAAAAGAGAATTACGGGGATGGAAAATCATTTTAGAGCATCTGGTGAAAGCTTACAGTGATAATCTGCGTAATCGCGAATCTGTTTCGTTTCACAATAACCACTCATGTCCATCCCTGCCGTGGAGGCTCAAGATATTGCAAGATGATGTCATAATCAAGTGTTTCAACCATCCGCTGCCTATATCCGGCAAAATGGTGATGATCTACCACTGCACATAGCAACCAGAGGAAGAGCAAATCTAGCTGACAGAAGACCAGGACATCCGTTGAAGTGATCATTGGTCAAACAAGTTGGAATAGACATGTCCACTTTGATATACTTTTTTTTACTGAGAAAAGACAGAACTTTTAAAAGAAAATAAAGCCCAAAATGGTATTTTTCCATAAACAAACATTTCTAAAGATTTATATGGAGTGCCTGGACATGTAAAAGTCTTTTAGTTCAAGATACAACACCCACCAGGTAGTAACGGTGTTTTGCAGAGCCATGAAAAGAGTATCCCCTGAGAGGTTAAATGCAGTGGACTCATTAGAAATCGTTTGTCTGAAAGGAAGATAACATAGTTATAAACGAGTATCCATTTGCTTCAATAATAAAATCAATGATAACAACTTACCAATTTTAATGATAAAAAATAGCACTTGTCCTCGCATCTTTTATTCTTTGGATCTCCTCCACTGAGCACTTCTGAATTTGAAGAATTAAAAGTGAAACCTCTTTTTACAAATGAGGCCAATGTTTAGAATCTAAATTTACTGATGAAAATGCCCTGGGCTTTATTGATTCTCATATCGATATTCCATATAATTAGACATTGAACATAATTCTTTAAAAACAACTAATATTAGTTTATGAGGGAAATTATTTACTCTTTAACATGAGCATATCGCCATGATGTGTAGGGGAAGTAACGAATGCGTGACTGCTAAACGGATTTGCTAATTATTATTGATTTATTATTTATTAGCTTCCTCGCTTGAGATTAATATTAATTGTTGTTCTTGTTTCTTTACTTTTTGCTTTCTCTTTTAACTGGATATACTACAAGTGAATTGTGTTATTGTTATTATTTGTATTTTTCTTATGATATATATATATATATATAAATATTTAATCTCTTGAATCTGCAAAGGAATGTGTTTCCAATAATACGAAAATTCGCTAATTCGATACGTTACTCTTGCATTATTTTTTATTAAGTGAGATTAAAAGATTATTGGAATACAAAACGTCAAACTTTATGCAGTCTTCCGATAAAACGAAAATAATAAGGGAGGTATGGGTTATAATTTGGAGCAGAAATTTTAAAATACGTTTTAATGGAGTAAACGACTTTACGACACCCTAGTCTGTCACACTATGCACTAATAAATTGAAAAAAAAAAGAAAGTTTACAATATTAAGTGAGAATCTTCTTTCAGTCTGAGAAAATAACATAAAATCAATGTCATTGAAAATGTCTATTCTGTGAGGTGAAAAATAAGTTTTTATTCTTATTATTATTTTACGGATCAGCGTTCCATCATGTCATATAAATTTTATTTATACTGTCAAAACGTGTCTTCAGACGTTTATTAATTACAGTAATTTCTCTTCCGTTTATAGAGATGCAAAAGGCATCAGACTGGAAAAACAAAGCAAAACAAAACAAAGTAAAAAAAAAAAAAAAAACGAGGTTACAATTTTTAGAACTGGATGGAAGCAAGCTCAGTTAGTATCATTAACTTCAGGGTCACAAAACCCACTTTGAAGATTTGAATATAAAGTAAAAATACAAGCTTTGCTCCATTTTTTTTTTGTGTGTGTATGCAAATTTCTGACACCGTAGTCTACAAAATTTAATATAGCCAGTTGGCTTGAAGAAAAAAGGTGATGCCGTCGTCAAAACGAGGAAAGCCTTCCATAAGGTAGTTTTGAGTACAGTAATTTTAGATAGATGCATTCGTTTACTATTTTAATCGTGTGTATAATATGTCATTTAATTCAATTTAATATTCATACCACTTAGTTTTGAGTACCTTGTACATCGATTTGAACAGTATATTGCATTCGCCACATCGCCCTGTTGTTCACACTGCCACAAAGCAGGATCGGAATTCAAATGTATGAAGGTACTATTTATACCGACGAATATTGACTCAGGTACGAAACCAAACAGAACTACAGCAGTATTTCCTGTATGACAGATGTATGGCTATTTGTGAAAGACAGACAGTAAATGTTCAGCCAGTCTAATGCTATTGTTTAACCATAGAGAAGACTGCATACAGAGGGAGCAGTATTATTTTCAAAGAAATAGGCTAAAGACGACCTAGCACGATCTCGATTATTGAACATTGATGCCCTTAAGATAGTGTTGATTTGCAGACAGGTACTTGGCCAGTGACGTCGTAGGTTTTAGTTCAATTGATTGTTTCTTTACCGTGCATCCTTCCAAACTATGGTAAAATGTTCAGTGGCAATCTTCGGAACCTTTCATTGTCATTTTTTTTTTCTTTTTATAAGTATTATTATTATTAATATTATTGTTATGACATTCTATTATGATTTATAAGAATTATATAACATATTCCAATTAACGTACCAGGAAGTCAGGAAGCCTAAATGAGCAAATTCTAAGGCAGGCAAAGGATTTGATAGAAAGTCCGTATTATTATGCTATTACAGAGCTATATCCTGCAAGGCAATACAAGTCTATTGGCAATAAAAAGATTTAAACCCGATATTTGAAATTGAATGTCTTTGGCATAGTTTTAAGTGTTGTACTGAAATAAATATTATTTCCACCCTGTCGCAATTCATCTTTCATTATCAGAGATCTGGTATTTGACAGAGGGTAGATGGGTTATCATTCTTTAAGTTGTCATTCTTTATTATATTAATGGATAAGAAATATCTAACAATGAAAAAATACTGCTGCTCTGTTTCTGTTTTATGTTAATTTATTCATTTTCCCCTATCCCGTAACCTGCTGAAGTCGTTGTGGCACCACCATAGGCTTTGCGACAATCTTCCATTTCTTCCTGCCCGTTGTTGCTCTCTGTCAATTGGCGGCGTCCAGGCCTGTCCATTCCTTGATGTTGTCTACCCATTTTTTTTTTTTTCTTCTCCCTCTTTTCGACCTCTCTTAACTGTACCTTGAAGAATTATCTTGGCTAGTCCTACAGATTTTGAGACATGTCCGTACCACCGTAGCTTGTGTTTGTGACCGCTGCAAGGAGTCCATCATAGACCCTATTAAAGCTTGGACTTCTTTTCTTACTGTTTCAGAATTTAACATTATTTAGTCTTATTTATTAATCATTTATTACTTTTAACTTTCAAAACTTGTGTAAACATCATTTTAGATAAGAAACTTGAAAACTTTAAAGTAACTCCATTCGAAAAATTGGGCCATGAAATCTCAAGAAGAATTAATCTTTATATTCCTGTCTCTCTGAATCGACACAAACGGCGCTAGCGATAAACCAATATTGGTTCAGTCGTTTCGTTTAAAGTATACGTGTATTTGAACATTGCTTTGTAATGAGCCACTAAGACCGTCAACCAAATCACCCTCTTTTGTCACTTGCAAGAGGTATAACATAAGCATTTCTAGAGAAAGAAAATAACACTTTTTTGTTCATTGTGTCAAACATAAGAGGGGGAAATTCAAACAGGAAATTTAAAAAAAATAATAATAAAAATAAAAACATACAAACAAAGAAACTCACAATGTAATGAAATGTTTCTTGCTCATCATGATTTTTTTTTTTTTTTAGCATCACGTTTATCAGATAGCAAAAGAAAAGGTTTTTTTTTTCCTTGCAACACTTGTCTTATATAGTTTGTACTTTGGCAGACGGAAAGAACCGTGATGGCAGAACATGGTCCATATCCATTGGCAAGTTGGCAAATATTCCTTTGCCAAATAATGTTACATTCTATTAAAACTTCATCGAGCGATTTTCACGGAAAAAGTATAAAGCCGGCAGTAACATTCAGTTAATTTAACTCCTTATTTCCTTCAGATGTATCGACACTAGCTTCCGAGTCAATTTAACGGAACATCTGAACACTCCACATGTTCAGTTTGTCACATTGTGTAACTCAGTTTCCTCAGTGTAGACAAATGGTGTTGCAAGATATCAGTCTATTTTAGCCTAGCTGCATTGTGTGTAATTAAGTGAAGGAATGGGCTAAAAAAAAAAAAGGGGGAGGGGGTGGGGGGAGTTCACTAAAGTAAAGCTCACGTTTATTAAATCATTTGGAGGATCTGTGATTATACTTTGAAGATTTTCAGGACTAGATGAAAAGGCCTATCTTTATTTGTTAAGCACTGTATAATGTAGGGCTTCGTTTAGAAAGAATGCATACAATGCTGAAAAAAAGCGAAAGGTCCACATGAGAGACCTACTCCACGTTTCTTGGCTACAAGCATAAACTAAACTGACTTAAATATTCAGCCTGCATTCCTTCCCGAGCACTCTCTGGAATACTACCCGAGACAGTAATCTTATCGGAAAGGCCTACATGTATTAGATCTAGGCCTATCAATAAGGGTAGGGATAAATATAAATTACTTTTTTTGTTTCTTAATAAAGCATCAAATGGAGGCGTCCACGCAAAGCCCACCCTAGTTTCGATACGTTGATTCCAAATATGTAGTTATTCTCTCTCTCTCTCTCTCTTTCTCTCTCTCTCTCTCTTTATCATTATTTTTTATTTGATCGATGATTTCCATAATAAATTCAGTTATTTACTTTCCCAATGAAGCGAACTTCAAAAGAAGCCGATCGTGTTCAGCTTTGGCCAGCAGAACTGGGCAAAAAATATCAGGCTTCACTCAGTTGGGGATTTTGCGCCGACCAAATTGGTCTAATTTCCCTCTATATGCACCCCACTAACAGTTAGAACGGAGAAAAAAACATGAGTGTGTATGGCTGGCTTAAGACTGCCGCACATATTCAGCCTTGATGTGGCTGATGGGTGTTTCCATTTATCAAGCTTGCCATTATTTTCTTTTTGGTTATGTTTTTATAAGCTTTTCAACCTCCTGTAGCGGTGGTTATCTCAGCTTCCACAACCGTGGTAAAAAAATAACATAATACTATTGTAATATGTGTTCATTGAGTTGACAGTGATATTTTTTTGTTGTTGTTGTTGTTGTTGTTAGTGGAAAACCTTATAAGGACTTTGAGGTCTTTAACTGTATCGCTCAGGGCCAGGGACTTACGACATCCATTCACTCCCTGCTTGAATGAAATTCACCACTTCATTCTACAAGCAACTGCATTATGTCATATAATTAGGTCACTGGTACCTTATCTTATTATCTGCATTTTATCCAGTCCTTATCCGTGATGACATTGTTTCGTGTATGTCATACGTAGAGCCAAGTCTTAGAAGTATCAATTATTCGTCAGAAAATAGTGAGCAACAAAACGAGCAAGTCGGTCTTCTTTAAACTTTTATAGCGTTAATCGTGCACGTGTCCTTTTTGCCACAGCTGTAAAAGAAAATAATAATAATAAAATATATAACAAAACAAATCAATAAATAATTAACAAAAATCGATTGATCCTTGCAGAGACAGTAAAAACACCATGAAGAGCATCATCAAATAACCACAAAAATGGCAACAGCAAATAACAACTGCACGGAAATAAAAAATAATGAAAAACAAAATAAAATCAACAAAAAAAAAAAATATGCTTAATGAAGCACACAAATAGACAGGCAATAAATTAATACATGAAAATACATGTAAATACTGACCTATTTATCACCGACATTAAACTAAATGTTACCTTTATTAATAGCCTAGTCTAATGGCTATATAGATTGTAGACAGAAATGCATTGTTCTTAGAAAAAATCAAATAGGTATCGTACTCTGATGTTGCCACGCTAAGTTAAAACTATATAATGAGTAGTGTAACAAAAGGTTCCTTGTGGAAACATTAGTGCTGCTGTAAACCATATATCATCGGCGTTGTCCTTCAACTGTCCAGGGTTTCTGTCACCAACTCCAGACATTCTGTCAAATGCATTTGTACATGCGGCTTTGGGCATGTTTATACTTTCATTTTGCCCGCATGATAGGGGTTAAGACATTTTTTTAAAAGAAATTAAATGGCATGTTAAATTAATTTAATGTTAAATCAAATAAAATTAAAGAAATTAAATGGCATGTTGATTGGTTAAGATATCATCTGCTCTACCGTCATGCATCAAAGTTAAAGGTTCACATTTTCGTCGTACACCCTTTCGTTCCTTCGTCTAAGGCAGATATCTAGTTGATACTCTCCTGTAACCATTTGGTTATAGATCTGTTTCTGGCCATGGCATAGCTGATGTTTTTAAGCATTCAAAAGGCAGTTAATTTAATTCAGTAAATACCACGTGGACGCGAAAGCTTTGGCAAATTGCAAAGATACTCTACTACTATCATTGTCAAGTAATCATCGGCGTAAGATACGTCATATGACTAGCGCACAGATTATCAGGAGACGGTCTGATAATCCTACATGACCAAAAATAGTCTGATAATAATGATAATGGTAAGTGAAGAACCAAGAAGTTCGATAATTTGGCCAGTATCTTCACTTCATTCATTTTTAATAATCTAGACTGTTGCTTTTTTCTGTTAGTGTGTTAGGCTGAGTGCCGGTGGTCAGTCGGCCTTACATTTTAAGAAATTTATATAAAAACTGATAACAATGGTGATGTACTGGTGATCTGGATTTGAAGATATGCTAATATCATATTAATGACGATAACGTAAAAGAAAAAATGAACGTTGCTATTCCCAAGTTAACTTTGAATGCATTTATTTTCAAAAGATGTGATGACGGAAATAAATATTAAATTGATAGCTTCACAAATGCAATCCATTATATACACAACCAAAGCAAACCAACTATAGGAAACAAAACTGACTCTTACAAATACACACATACATACATGATAGACTGTTTTCTACATAGACAAAGACTACGTTTAAAAATGAAACAATTCTCTTCAGCCCGAACAAATAAGATTCTAGAAGAAAGATTGCTTTTCACAAAAGAAGCCTGCTCTAAAAGAACATTGGAAATCATTAAGTTTGTAGCGTCCATTTACGTTCCATATTACACAGCAGTCCTCTATGGAGCCATGGTCGTTGGGCTCTCCGTTGTTAAAGATATTTGGCTTTAAACTGGGATCTAGTTCAGTTCCATCGTCACTCCATATGTACTTGCCCTCAGTTTGGATGTCGTTCAGACCCACGAATAATACTGTCTGTTCAAATATATTCTGAAGAAGTGCTAGTTTGTCCAGAGTTTTGACTGTATAGAGACTAGAGTTCTTACTTTGGCACACAGCCGTGGCTTCCAAATATGTCTTCCGTGAGCTTATGGAGTTGAAGAGGCAAACACGGGCCGTTCCAAGCGTGTAAAATTCGAATCCACCGTTGACATCACATGGGTTGGTGGAGTAAAGTTCGCCTTCCTCGGCAGTGGGAACAGATTGTGTGGGGTCTAGCCACTGACCAGGTGTGCAGAATTGAGTCTGGTGGTTGTACATGGCGCTTTGGCATGTGTCTGGGTACCTGTGTCATGAACAACAAAAAATGCTGCTTATTTTTGTTTCCTTCCAAAATCAAATATTATTAGTTAAAATTACAATTTATCATGGCAGGATATAACTTCACAACATAACAACAACAATGATAAGATGCGGAAACACTATAATAATATCAAGATCAGGAATAACTAAACATCTTGACTTCAGTTCTCTGTTGCTCTATCTCCATGTTTTGCATTTTGAGAAAATTGATGTTTTATGTTTAGCAACTATTTTTTTCACATAGGAGATGGGACAAAATGATTTTCAAAATCTACCTGTTTGGGTAAGCGATCGATGATATATTACATTATATGGTAGATTTACTATCCCTCTTTCATATGATCTATCTCCAAAAAGCCCAAAAGATGAGGTAGAGCAATAAAGATCTGAGCTCACGACATGACTTTTTAAAAACAATTTCTTTACAATCAAAGAGAATTTCAGTTGGTGTTGGAGAATCAGGTCGCTGACTTTTAACAGAAAAGGAAATGGATGTTATCGATGAGACTTAATATTATTGCACAGGTGAAGTCAGAATGATGATACTAGCAATAGTTTCCTCTACTGTATATCAATTGTCGTTTGTATATTTAACACGACCGAACGAGAATAATATAATAACCATGATATTTTTTTTCCTAGCTTCATTACCTGCACCAAGTGGGGGGAAAACAAGAAACTAAACAAAATCAAAACAAAACAAATCAAACAAACAAACAAACAAACAAATAAACAAAACAATCAAAAACACCTTGTAAAAAATCTTCTTCTTAGTGAACAAAATAAATGGTTACAAGTGCATTCTCTCACAATGTCCTTTCTACATTTACAGTTTGTTTTGTGTGTCGTACTCTACAAACAGCCAAATAAGCTCGAATATTTGTCGTTCTATCACGTTTAGCATTTATGTTCAACTTATTAACCCCCAGACTTATTATTTGTTTATTTTAAGGCATAACATGTACCGGTTGAGTCTATGGGTTGATGTTATAAAATAAATCAACGATTGCGATCACTATTATTTTACATAACTGTCCTGAATTTTATTGCAAGAGGAAGACTGTTAGCAGAGAGATTTTCAGTACATTGGTATAACAAAGAATACAGATGTAAAAGTTAAATTTGCAGACAGACAGACAGACAGACAGACAGATAGATAGACATACATACATGTGCATACGTATAAAAATCAGATAAAAAAAACTCTCCATATCACAATGTTAAAAACATTAAAACTCCTTTGTTCCAACTTGTCTATTCCTCGGGTATCACCATTTGATTTAGATAGTTTGGATATAATAACCATCAGTTATTGCTTTGTACCATCTCCCTGCTGCGAGTCTGGCAACTCTAGGCAACATCGTATGCTTTGTGATTTTGGTGTGAAGTCGTGTATGCGTTGTGTTACACTCCTATTAACGGAGCAGTTGTACAGTGTAAGAAAACTCTAGCCTAGTCAGTATCCGAGTTGCGTAGGTTTAGTCTTCATTGACTTCACAGCCCTACGGCAATGAGTTGAGTTAAATCATTCCAGCGGGAGCATCCAGGGGGGGGGGGGGGACGAAAGGTCGCAAAACTTCCACCCGAGGAAATATGCCGGTCTTCTGCAGGCATTTCCTCAACAAGGGCAAACTCACCATAGGAAAACTGAAAATTTGATCAAAAAGCAACATGAAGTGGGAACCCGGCATCCCTCATAATCGAGCGAGGGCGCTGTGATTCTAATCCCATGATGGTGGACAGCGAGTGATGTACTCTTTGCTGCCTGCCTTGTCGTGTGCTTGTGTGTGT
>JBCAUA010029756.1:0-26511 GCA_038406235.1 Peronia verruculata
TTATGGTCCAATAAAGTCGGAATCGGCAGGCATTTAAAATTCAAATAAAATTACAGACGTGAGCAACTGATACCCAATTGTGTTATAGGCTACTCTTTATTTTGATTGAGTTTACAGAGTTATTCTAATTTATTTTTTTAATGCCAAAACTATCATTCGTCTGCCATCACTTCTGTGCAGGACACATGCCACATTCAAAACACATTTTCTTTGAGTAATATTCAGTTTACTGAACCAAAATATCAGCATCAAGGCCAAAAAATTTAAGTCGCAGAATTACATATTTTAAAAAACCTCCCACAAAGGCCGTGGGATACCCAGCTAGTTATAATATAAGCACAAAAGTTTTATTCATATATGCAATGTATCCACAGCTGCCAGCTAGCCACAACTTAGTTTGTCCAGCAGCCACCCTGAGTTCAGAATCAAGTTTTGTGGTTTGTGGGTTGAGCTGTGGGCCGTGACTAACTGCCTTACAGGTCCTCAATGGCCAAGCTTTCACAATCTAATTTTCTGGATTTTGCCAAAATTTACCTTGCCATATTCAGGTACTAGGTAAAAGAGGAAAACTTATCAAACATACTTAGGTAAAGATCAACTTTTGAGTTTTACTTTTACATGTTCCAAAAACAGATTCAAGCTGTATCAAAGTTCCATAAGCCTTCTCGACAAAGAGAACAATTTTGATATAGTTATCAAATAAATTATATGCACTTAAATGCACTTGTTCTAAAAGTGAAATGAAGACAGAAAGCAAAAGCGGCATTCAGAAAGCAAGATGTGAAAATAATCATAACAAGTGTGCAAAAGATGTCCAGCACTGAGGATAGCAAAAGAGCCACCCTGGTCTCAAGAATGCATGAACAGGAAAAGAAGAATGGCATCAAAAAGGAAAAAAGGCATTGTAAGTCTTCATGATCCAGTCAGTTGACAATTTTGCATAATGTGTACCCAGAGCTACAGAACTCCCTCATATATTGTGGGTGTTAGATTTCAGAACTGCCTGCAATAAGTGAAAATCAGCGAAGTAGGGATACTATATTTATTTTGTTATTTACATACACTTTAAACATTTATAAACAGATTGCATTAAGAATCATTGTAGGTAAAACAGGAAACTGATAATAGCAACACATTTGGGCTGTAATACAAAGTTTCCCTCAAAGATAGAGAATTTACCTTGTGGCCACAATATCTCCAGGGTAGTGCTTGCTCATCACTGCAATGGCAAAAGCGCCTTCCTGGAAACACATTTAAACACATTTTCAGGGTCACTTTAATACATATTCCATATATATTCCCAAACAATGAAGTAATATTCATTCACTCTCACTGCATTTAACTAACACAAATTGCAAAATAAATGGCGAACAACAATACAGGCTGTATTTACTGAATATAAAAAACAGCTTATGTGATAACGTATATAAGATGCGACACGATGAAATCAGGATCGCATCAAATTTTGAGCATATGGACTTATTGGTACCAATGTTAAGCTTTTTCATTTCCCTTTCTGTGTGTGAACAAATTTTTGTTCTACCATAAGTAGAAGTCGAGCTATTGGGAATGAAAGACGATGGGGATGACCTGTTGCTGCAGCTGAATACAGTGAGAAAATGGCCAATCACTTTTGTAAATCCTTATTAATTTTTGTTAGCCTTTGTCACAAAATTACAATTTCTAGGCCCTTTGGCTGAATCTTATTTCAGCAGATTTAACTCTAGAACAAATTTTTAGATTGATTTATAAGAGTTGTGTGAAGAAAAAAAATTGCCTTAAAAATTAATTCACTGTTTGAAAAACCTGATTTCTCCCTTCCCCCCAGTTTGACCAGTGCCTGATTACATCGGGTCGCATGTCCGGCAAATTGTAAGCTAACATAGTTTTTTAAGTTTATGAATCACAAAATGAAACAGCAGACGGCGAAGGAAACTTTCAAGCGAACAGACATTGGCTCTAGAAATTTCCAGTTCTGACTGAACTAGAGTTCCTGATGTCTTTTCTTCAGAACTACAGAATGACTAGATCGGAAATGTTTAGGGAACAGACTTAATGCCATGTAACAAACACACATGACAATTAAACAAACTTCTGTGGGTGTGATTCTGTCATGAGCACAAAACAAGAGTATCATTAGGCAAATTTCTAGGAGAAACAAACATGAAAATTCAATTATAATCTTTCCCCTCAACCTTTAATTCCACCTGGGACAATCAGGGCGCCTCCTGACAAATTGTCTACTAATCTTCTCCATCCCTCACAGTTTGGGCCAAGCCTGAGTTTCCACAAATGAAACACAACACAATGAAATCAGGCGCTCGTCAAACTGAGCCGACCAGAGAAATCATGTGTTTTTCAGCAGTGAATGAATTTTTTTACGCAATTTTATGAATCTATAATTGCATTTTAGAGTTCAGTTAACTGAAATAGATCGAGTAAAAGTCCCAAAATTGTAATTTTATGGCATGGCCTAACAAAGATAAAGAAGGATTTATTAAAGTGATTGGCCATTTTCTCAATAAATTCAGCTGCAGCAACAAGTCACCCCCCATCGTCTTTAATTGCCAACATCTCAACTTCTACCTAAGATAGAACAACTATTTTTTCACACATGATAGGGAAATGAATAACATTTACAATGATGCCAATGACTCCATAAGTTCAAAATTTGATGAGAGCCTGATTTCATTGTGTTGCATCTCATATGTTCTCTTTGTCCATTCCCCAATCTTACCAATTCATTTGTTCTGCCTGCCTCTTTTTCACTTCCTATCTACTGTTCCATGTAGTACAGTTTTAGCAAGGCCACTGAATCTTAGGGTCATACCATATTAACTGCAGTGGCTCATCAGGGAAAACATGAAATCTCTAGCCTCACTACCATTTCACTTAGCTCTGGTTATCTGGGCCACATGATGTGACATATGGTGATCATGAATCAAGTTTAATATTCTGGTCAAATCCAATTAATTTTCTTTCTCCTGTCCTGGTATGGTAGAACTAAACTGATCATTTCAAGACTTGTGTTGTGTTGTGTTGGGGTTAACAGCACATCAGCATAGTTACAGCTATACTGTGCCCAACACAGTAAGATACATATACACATCAAGAAGAAGAGAGGGAAGAAAGCAGGACAGAAGACAGAAGCAAGAAGGGACAGAAGAGATCTCCCCCCTAGAATGTCAGGATGACATTCCATGGGAGACATCTCACTGATAGCAGGCTTTCACTACCTGCAGGTGGAGAGCAAAGAACCTACTTATAAACCCCGGGCTCCCGTAGGGGACATTACTGGGCTTGTCTGATGTGTTAAACATAAGACTCATAACATAACGCCATAGAATCACACTGATAACAGAGGTAATTTGTGTGGCAGTCCGAGAAAAGGGCATAATTAGGTCAGAAATTTACTTTTTCCAATTGTTTCTCATACCAGAGCCCTCTACTGATTATATACCTTTTTAATCGTTTTCACTAGCTCTTACATTTCTTTTTCTATGAGCTTATAAAAGTGGCCATGTCAGAAAAGCCCAGTTGAAGGAAAAACGTATTTTAAGTTTCAGAAACAAAATTTAATGAATCTAAGAGTGAGATGATTGATATACCAGGCTTAAAGACAACATCTTCTGTTAGTTTTCTCCCTCCCCTTGTCTTGGTTTTGATTTGATAATTTTTTAAAGAAAAAAGTGAACTGCAAATACAGTTTCAGGTGAAACAATGTAAGACCTAGCTGAAGTGACTGAACGAAATCAGCAAAATAGGCTCTTGTTTTGGAAATCACTCAAAATAGTCATGTCAGAAAACAGCTTTAAAAACACATTTAAAGCCAAAATTCTGGGAGAAAACTTTTAATATGTCAGTGTCAGAGATAAGAAGCTGAACGTTACTTTGAGACCAAAAACTTAATTTTCAACATGTGACTCCAAACTGACTATTTTTTCTTGTAGCTTTGGTTCCACTGGTGAGATTTTTAGGCACTTTTCCCAGACTGCCACATATTTTACTTTGCACATGATGTGTATGAATTGTCACACATAAAACATTTATTAAAATGGCAGAATTACCAGCTGTGCTATGGTCATCTCGATGAGTTCTCGGAATTTGATCCTCTGTTCCTTGTGTGTGTCGTACAGATGTTTGATCAGCTTGGCCACTACCTCCGTGTCCGTCTCAGTCTCAAACTCAAAGCCTTTTTGCATCTGGCAATAGACAAGAACAAGATGCTAAATAACTAAATCAGTCAGACTAACATCATTTAAATGCTAAAAGTTGAGATAAATAAATTGGCAAATGAGAGCTGTGGACCTTTCAAGTCAACCAACTGAAATGTTGAGAAAGAAGCAGGTATGTGTCACATGTAAAAAGTAAACAAGAGCGTTACATTTCTCCCATCAGCAACATGCTATTGCTTACCACCTTACAGCAAGCTTTTCTTGTCTAACTTCTACTAATGCTTTTCTTGATATTTTAGCCTGTGAGCATACAAGAGTGAACGTATGTAACATGTATAATATGTCTCATTAATACTTCATATTCGACTAAGCAAAAACCTGGAAATCCCCAGCCGACTGTTTGTACCCCCTGCTAAAAATAGAACACTCACTGATGCTTGTTACCGCTCCACTACTAGATCTGAGAGCAATTGTCAGTTTTTATGTGTTTTCTATGTTAGTCGGAGAGAACAGTTTATAAACCCTCCCCCCCCCCCCAAACACTACAATTAGATGGGGTTTTCCAGCCATTGGCTTCGTCAGAATAAATCTGTTGTGAAACAAATTCCCTTGGATGACAAAAAAAAATGTTATCTTATTTAATGTGTATCTTTCCAGTGGCAATATCTGTCTACATTCCTGTTGGGAAGATCATAAAAAGGGCATAAAACTTCAACAACTGAGGATGGAAGGAAAAAGCTGTGGAATAGATAAATACTATGGACAACAAGGAAAATAGAACTCCAACTGAATAATAGTGTGATAAAAAAAAAAAGGAAAGAATGGAGAAAATGAAGGAAGGAAGGAAGGAAGGAAGGAAGGAAAGGAAGGAAGGAAGGAAGGAAGGAAGGAAGGAAGGAAGGAAGGAAGGAAGGAGATGAAGAAAGGAAGGAAAATGAAGGAACAAAAGACTGAATAATGGAAGGAATAGAGGCGAAAGAAGAATTGAATGATCACTCATTCACCTCTCTATCAAAAAGTGAGTAAAGAAAACTAAATGCAAAGACATTGAGAAAATGTAAGAGACAGCTGAGAAGGAAATCAAGCGATGAAAGCTCTCCCGTTGAGAATTAACAAGATGCCAGACATTTTTGATGATTTCATCTGTATCAATGCGCATCAAAGATGAACGAAAATAATCTTTTTTTTTTTTTTTTTATTAAGCAATAAGAATAAAATGCGAATAAACAGATGACTGCTTGGACAAATTGTGGAAAATTTCTGAAACATTTTTTTTTTCCCAAAGCTAAGGCTTTAGATGATCCACGAATAATCGTAAGGTTTAAGAAAATGAGATGAGAAAGACATATATAAGCTAAGCTGTAAGAGAGACGAGTGTGGACACACTTTGTATCAAACTAAATTTAACAGACTCATTTGTCTCACGATAAAAGACAAACAATCGGATTAAGTAGTTGTGAAGATTTACAATCGTTGTTGTTGTTGTTGTATTGTTGCTGTTGGTGTATTGTTGTTGTTGTTGTTGTTGTTGTTGTTGTTGTTGTTGTTGTTGCTGTTGAGGAAGATGGTTCAGTTCCCTGCAAAATAAAAATTTGAAGAAAAGTGACTAACGAAGTGGTTAGAGACTAGTTTAAATTGTGTTCAACTGTCATGTTGTTTACCTCATAGCAAATGTCAGTAATCATATTAATTTTAAGGAACAGCGTAACTTCAAAGTGTGAAATCGGCCTCAGGACATTGACGATGATTCGCCACAGTTATCGACATCTTGTTGACATATGCTTATTCAGAAAAGTTAAATTATTAAAAAGCATACAGTATGTAGCAAACTTTCAAGTGAAGACAGTTAATTAATAGTCATGGATGATGGCTGGTGTTTCGAACGAACTGAGTGTTTGTCGTTTTCATTGTGATACTGAGGCGGGAACTGAAGTATTGGAACCTGTTTATTTTAGTCCATTAAACCAGCGTTCTACCATCAGTCTCTGGAAGGCTGGCATAACTTCTTAACAGTCTGCTGCCTCATCAACAAGACTCGTGGCCAAGAAACCTGGACTCTTCACCATTGTTCTACAGTATTGACAATTTGACGGCCTGATTACACCCGAACACGGCAAGCTCAATCTTGACCATGGTCGATTAAATGATACATTACCAGCCACTGAAGGAACAATGCTGAAGAGCTGTTACTGACGACTACTCAGCGGCACAATTTCTGTCCTTCGGGCTTCCCTGGCCCAGATACAAGTCCTCTCCAGATATGACTGATTAGCCGCTGTATTAGTGGTGGGTCCATTTGACTTTTGGTAATGAGCGCGTGGCAGACGATTTTCATAATCCGTTGTTCCCGCATTATTATTATTATTATTATTATTTTGTTTTGTTTCGCTTTTCTTCTTACTGCTTATTATGGCTTCAATAGCGGCTCAACACCAGTTACATTAACAGAGCCCCCAAAATCGGAAATGAACAGCATGTTACCAAGCTATGTTATAAAAGCATAAATAAATATGATCAGCAAAACAATGCCAAAATGTGTTCAAAATAGGGAAAAATAGTAAAATGAATCATAAGTAAAAGAAATAAACCATTATGTGCCTGGGTTGATCAGCCACCTCTGATAATAAAACTCTGTTTTCACTTGGGCAATAGATGCTTGTTCAGACTAACTGTGAAAAACAGAACAACAAATTATCCATACTAAGCCATGCGCTTTTGCGCACGCGCGGGCACACACACACACGCGCGCGCGCGCGCACACACACACACACACACATACACACACATACATACATACACACACATACATATGTATATATATAAATATGTATGTATAATGCAAATTTGTTTTTATAAGTGATCACATAACGCAACAGTGTTTTGTTATTTTTTTACCACGGATGTGGAACAGCTGAGATAACCACCACTACATGAGGTTGAAAAGCTTATAAAAACCATAACTATAGTGCAAAATTGGAAAATTGGACTCCACGTTGTGATAAAGAAGGTGACATTTCTATACAATAAGTGGGATACAGATTCTGAACTGTTCCCTCGGTGGTTCAGCTGTGACACTTTGATAGATCTCCCTCATACTAAACAATCGATTGTTCCTGTCTACAGGATGTTACATGCGACACTTCATGAAACGAACATTAGTTTCGATCAAGGAAAAATAATACCACCGATTGGCAACATGAACCATAGAGTTACACATACACACAAAGCTGCTGATTTTTTTATTTTTTTTTAATCAAGAGCTCGAATGAAGTCATTCATTAAATGGAAATCTCATACCTCCCCCCCCCCCCTTCCATCTCCCCCCCCTTTTTTTTTGTCTGTCTTCTCGCGAAGGTATATAAAAATAATATTGGGGGATGGGGGGGGGGCTTTAAAAATCTGCTACATGTACTTTTGAGTAATAATATTTGAATAGCACAAAAATGAAAAAAAAAAATTGTCAGATCTAAACCTTGGGACGTTTGCTTACAGTATTTGAAGTTTATAGGCACACTCTGAGAGAGGAAAAAAAAAAAAAAAAGATCTTCATGAAGACACATACACATGCAAGACATACGAATGATCAGGAACCTCTCTCTCAAAAGAAAAGTTTCAAAAACACCACATCTGGAAATGTAGTTCAAGGAATATCCCTAGAGTAGATGCCTCGGTGGACGCTCGCAGAGATACGACCACAAACGTTTGACAATCATTGAGCAAAAAACAAATACAAACAGAGTGATGACCATCGCCGAGAAAATACCCGGTTCTTATGTTGGGGATGAATCCAGAATCAATGCTGTTTATTTCTATCAGAAGGGCGGACCCCCTTGAGCAATATTTAAGCAATCTCTTCCGACCCCCCAAACTGTCCCTGTCAAAAATGACACGATACCGTATTTAAATCATAACCGCTGGGTGCGCGCGGCACGACCACAGATATTGACCCAAGCCGAGGAAGGAAGAAAGAGAAAGGACCAGCATGGCTCGGAGGCTGTTTTCTCGATAAATTGTCCAATATCGCTCTTTCTCCGCATCCATAGCCTGATTTTCGAGCTGGGAAAGAGACAATTTCTCGCTTGGGCATCTTGTCGGGTTTTCTGCACTGTCGCCCTTTCTGTTCGTGAGGAGAGAGGAATGTTGTTGTGTTTTTGCTCTTCTATGGTGAGCCATGCGGACACGGATTTTCCAGCCCTAGGAAGGGGGTCAGGCAGAAGGAGATGAGACCACTGGGGTGGAGAGAGGGGGGAGTAGTTAAGAAATTTTATTCCAGTGGATGGAGATATAAAGGATGAAGCTGTGGATTTGAGATAAAATTTGTCATGAAAAAACAGAATGATCGAGAGATCTGCGACAATTGTACCTCGAGAAAAGAGCCGAGAAATGAACAGGGGGGAGAGGACAGGAGGAAGGGAAGCAACTCTTTGTCAAAATGCCTGGTATGGTGGAAGAATATGTTTAAGAGACCAGATAGCCATACAAGCAGTGGTCAAAACTGTCAGACTGCAGAGGCGGGGTGGCAGTCTGAGAGATCTGGAGTAAGACATGAGAATAGGATTAAAATTTTTTTTAAAAAAATGGAACAAATAAATATTCTTAAAAATAAATAAACAACATTGAACTTAAAAAAAAAAAAAAAAGCAACAAAAGGTAGACAGACAAAGAACGGAGGCGAAGACTCCTCTGTTCGAGTAAAAAATAGAAAAGAGTACGAAAGATATTTCTTGTTTTCTCTCTTTCTTTCTTTCGTGTCTGTGTGTGCGTTTTATTTTTTTTTATTTATTATTTTTTCCCCTTTTTTTTTTTTTTTTTGGTTCTTGTTGTTGTTTGTTTTTGTGCTTATGTGCTTTTTTATGTTTTTATGTGCTTCTTTTTTCGTTATGTTATTGTTAAACAATGAATTAGGAAACTAAAGATGAATTTATACTCCCCCACACACAAAAAACACAAAATAAAATGAAATAAAATGAAAAAAAAATTGAATAAAACAAAGCAATATAAAAAAATGAAATAAAAATAAAACAAAATAAAATGAAATGAAACGAAAAGAAAAGAAATGAAACAAAATAAAATTTAAAAAAAAAAAAAACTAAAAAAAAAATAAAATAAAATAAACCATAAAATAAAATAAATTGCAGAGGGCAAAATGAAATGGGGACGGACTGGCATACAGATGAATTAGAAAATCTGTATTAATTGTCTATCGTATGATGGCTGAGAAAGGAAAAGGGTGGGGAGGGGGGTAAATTTGCATGGCTGTGTCATAGCCTTTACAGTTGTACCTGTGGGATGAAAATGTCACATTCATTATGAAATTATCAAAAATATCGGAATTTACAAACCCTTTGTCTCGCTTCCGTTTTCTCTCAATTTGATTGAGGCAAAAGCCCTTCCTTTTTTATGATTTTTTTACCAGTTTCACCTTTGGCCGTCATGATTATCGCCTCTAGAATGTTGAGAAGCGCCTGTTGCAATGCAGATTAGGCAAAGTTCTCAGTGTCATGAACAGTTGTTGAATGTTTAGTTTATAGTAACAGACAGATGTCACTACTACAAATTGCAAAGCAGAATGTTAATCCCCTACATGCTGGTCTTCAAATTGCAAAATGTCAATGTACTACTACTACTTGATAAATATTGGTGCGGGAGGGCGGATGAGGGGGACACTTGAAAACTTTCTTTTTGCCTTTGACTTTATTTATTCAGAGTATGTCCTTATGCGCCATGGGAAGGGCCGCCATCTTGGATTTTCCCTTTATTATTATTATTATTATTTTTCACATTCTATATTCTTCGCTGCTATCACACCAAGTAGTTTTAAATTTTGCATGTCATTTTTAAACATGTATTATTGAATTTGAGCGTTATTGATCGTTATTAATGAATTTTTAACTACCATATATCACATATATGTACAAAAGTGACATTTTTGTTCTTTTTTTTTTTTTCTCTCTAAAAAAGGAAAAGAGATTAGATGAAAACCTCTGACACTTTGTTTATTATCTCAAGAAAATCACTAGGTGAAAAATGATGAAAATATGTACGTTTTCCTGGAGATAAAAAATAAAGGGCGGGGGGGGGAGTTCCATGTCACCCAAAAGAAATCTATTGTGTTTAAAGCATACTGAAAAAAAACAAAAAAACTTTCATATGTACAAAACAACAAATCTACAATTTGGCAGACAGGATATCGAAGTAACTATAGAGGTATAAAATTTACTCTGAAGCCCTCTCTCTCTCTCTCTCTCTCTCTCTCTCTCTCTCTTTAATGCTCATGGAGCGCTTAGTCTTGTTCAAATGCGGCTTTGTCACCTATATTTGCTATTTGATAAGCTAATATTATAGTCTTGTATAGACATTTCCTTTCTTTCACTTCAGTGAATCTGGATGAACAAAGCTTCCCAACCAAAGTCCAGTAATTTTTTTATTTACTTACTTTAAAAAGTAGAAATCCTCACAAGACATGTCGAATTGAGCAGTTGCTGTTATGAATAAGGGCAGAATAAAAGAGTACCATCTTTTCCGTCAGTTTGATAGGGAATTAACTGAATCTTGACTTCTCACCATCTATAAGGAATTGCAACAAATATACGTATTTGTTTTCCCTTTCATAGGACTTATAATCTGATACAGAAATGGTTACTATTTCTAAAACTACCCTGACCCGAAACTGGCCAATTCACTGCTGCCCTCCCCCCTCCCCACATCTTTCACCAAACACATACACTTACACCCCCCACTCTCCGATCCTTTCCCTGTTCTCAGTCCTTCACTGGTTGTTATTTTTCTTGCTGTCCTCGCTCCTCAGTTCTGGTCCTCTGGTGTAGTTGGTGCACTCGGTCTCTGTCCTCTCTGGAGGAAAATGTGAGTAAAACTCAATAAAATCATATTTTCTGGAAAAAAAAAACAGACAAATACTGTACTAGTTTAAACAAACTACTGAAAGTAAACCAAATTACCTTTTAAATTAGAAAATACATAAGAAACGAAAATTAGAGCAAAATGATTTCTAACTACACATCTCTCTTAAAACTTTCCCGCCATTCTTTTCTACAAATTATGTAGTCTGAAAGAAAATGGACTGCCAGCCTCTGGTCCCTTTCACAGGAATAAAGGGGAATGGGGTATAATTACTAGCTAAAAAACATTGTACCATTAAGATATTTCGATTGACGCAATCCCGCCCTAGTCTTCAGAGCTAATCTCCTATAGAGTGGTTAGGAAATTAATTGATACATTCTGTGACCATTCAGTAGGCAAGCGGGTTACTTTCGTTTCGCTGCCTGGTCACCAATGAGCCAGATTCGCTGCTATTTGGACTATTAAATCTCAAGGGGAATAAGAGTGGCGCAAATCTCGAGCCAGGTGTTCACATTGTAAATAGCTTGCATCATTGCTTCTCAGGACCATAAACATCGACTCGACATGGGAAGACCTGTTCGAAGAGTAGCATGTGAACTTAGTCGGCTATATCTACAGTTGATCAAGTCTTTCGCTCTGCAAAATGCTATTTAACACTTGCGAAATTTACCTAAATCATACGATTATTGATGGAACGAAAATTGTAGTTAGGTCTCCCAACAGAAACAAATAGATCTGTGATGGCAGATGTTTTCATGAGAAGTGCATTCTAACTAGAGAGAAAAGAGTAGAAATATAGAAACAAGATACGTCTCCTAGGCGAAAAAGGCTCACTACATACTTGCTTTCACATTTCCCTGGGAACTCCAAATTCTGATACAGATTGATATGGCTAAATCTAATTATTGCTATAGCAAAGCGGAGAGGCAAAAAGTACAACTAGCACATTCACATTAGAGTAGAAACTTGCAAGTTAAAGACAACAAAATTCTTGTTTTAAGTAAATCTCGTTGTAATGTAACTCAAAGTCAATAAATCATATATTCTTATACATATTATATTCTTATCAATACGCTTGTTTTCCACAGATCAGCATCCCGTTGAGTAAGACTGTTGAATATTTAGGCTTTACGTGATTATAAATCAGCTGGGCCACCATGCTCTCCCGTTCAATGATCGGAACACCGACGCGCAAAGCTCAAGCTGAAGGAGGGAGAGTTGATACCACTCTGCTTTGCAAACAATCCTGATATGGGATAGCAAGTAACACACTTATTTACAAGAAGTCTTGTTTCCATGACAAAAAAAAAAAAAAACCAAGATAACAATCGCAGAAATTTAAGATGGCTCGTGTGTCAATAGGTCAACTTTGCTGGTTTTTCCCAGGAAAGTGTTGAGGTTACATATTGTCTTGACGGAAACTATCATTCAAAAAGGTATATTTCCTCAGCTAAGACTTACACTTCCCATCTGACACTTCCAGAGAGCAATATCACTAACAAAGAACACTCTAACAAATTAAGCCTCAAATGACATATCTTATGGTTGCTGTAAAGATCAAGCTCCTAGGTTATTTATTTATTTATTTATTATTTTTTCTTTCTTTGTTTGTTTTATTTATTATTATTATTATTTAATTTCTTTTTTGTTTTGTCTGTTTGTTTGTTTTTGTTTTTGTTTTGTTCTGTTTCATTTTAACTTCACTAATCAATTTTTCTATGTGTCCCACCATGAAATATGTCTGTAAAATGGCCGCCAAATCTTTGTGTTTGTCTCCGTTACCAAGACGAAATCTCCACATGATTTCTCTAGCATCACCCGTCAACACCCTTAAACAATGTCCTTGTTCTAATAGCGGAGATAAGTCTACAATGGCAGAATCTGACCTGCTGTGGAAAATCAAGGGCAGAACAAAACTGTGCAGTGGTTGTTCAAACGCAAGATATTCGCCACAAAAAAGTGAACATTTAACAGTTTAACTAGGCGCTGGAATAAACGCCTACGTTATGGTTTTTATAAGATTTTCAACCTCTGGTGGTTATCTCAGCTGTCCACAACCATGATTAAAAAAAAATAACAGAACACTATTGTGTTATGTGATCAGTCAGTATATTGTGACCCCTACGGTTTTGGTTAACTGGCTTTATAGTGGATTTTTATTCCTCGCCCCATTATTCAAAGCATTCATCTGATAGGATTTGTCTTATCTTAAAGTTATTGTTTGTGTTTATTCTATATGAGTGTGAGAGGGAAGCGCGCGCGGGAGGGGGGAGGGGGGGATATATGGATAATAATGGTCAGAGGGAAGAGGGGGGGGGGACATGTGTGGATATGGCTGTGCGTAACGTGTTCATCATTATTCCAGCTTTTGTTGGTGTTCTCATATAAAATTCAGAATTACGGAAATACCTCCCCCCCCCCCTCCCCGGCTTTTTTCAATAAATAAGTAGCAAAAGTTTTGATATTTGAACAACCGAGTCTTAGTCGACTTGCTTTCGCTGCCTTCTTGCCGTCAATGAGCCAGCACTTTTGTAAACACAAGTGCCATCATAATCTAATTCCTGCCAAATCGTCAGTTTAACAAAGAGCCAACAAAATGACTTCCCCACGAAATTGCACACCATTCAAACTCAACACGGTTATCTGCCTAATTTATACATTTATTTGCAGATAATTTTCCCTACAATGGGTTATGATTTGAGACAGTTGACGGTAAACTGGCAGGTTTCAATGATTGTCAGCTCCTTCCCTGTCGAGAGAAAGTGGCGGGTGTTTTGTATCGATCACAATACTTCCTCCCTTCCCGTCCCTCTTCATGTCCTTATGGTAGGCCACAAGATGCGTGAGTTCTGCTTCGTGAGTAGTGAAGTTATTTCTTTTGTTACTGTACTTCACTTTGTTATTTCTGGCATTGGGAGTGGGTTTTTCATTATGTAAAGGAGTTAGAAAAAGGTCAAGATAAAGTTGCGGGGATGGACGGATAGATAAAGAAATGGATGGATAGATCAAGAAATGGATGGATGGATGGATGGATGGATGGATGGATGGATGGAGGGAGGGAGGGAGGGAGGGAGGGAGGGAGGGATGGACGGACGGACGGATATAATATAAGTAGGTAATTAAGTAGACAGGTAAGTATACATAGACAGACACGGAAATGGGCGGTGCACATGTAGATAGCTATCTAGGGTAGTTGGTAGGCAGGTTAGTGGGTTGATAGGTAAATAAGTTGGCAGATAGGACAAACTGATACGTAGCTTCAGAAATAGAGTTGTAGCAGTGTGCTTATAAGGAAGGATAAGATATGACTGAAAATTAAATAGGCGATCACAGATCATAACAGCAAATGCAAGAGGGCGTAGGCTTGAGATAAGAATAGAAGACGGGACGTTCAAAATATCACGCTGGGGCCATCGAGAAGTCGGCTTTTAGATGCTATCTCTCCTGTCCCGGGTGCGACGTAATCGAAATTCATAGCAAATGAAATCCGTTTGATGGCGGTCGTTGATTGCTTGCTCACTGCCCTGCCCGGATGAGCGACATCGCCTTTGATAGCGCTCAAATCCAGCCCGGAAACGGCGGCGTTGCTGGGAATATCTCCGACAGCATTTTCCTCATCTTCTGTCTTCCGGCCTCAGCGTCAGTCTTTTCTCTCTTCATTGTCTCTCTCTCTCTCTCTCTCTCTCTCTCTCCATCCGTCTGTCTTTCAGTCTTATCTGCTCCTTATCTTGGTCTCTACTTCCTGCTTTGATTTTTGACCCCTATCTCGGTTTTTCACTCTCCTTCTTTCTTTCTTTCAGTTTGTTTTTCTTTTTGTCTTTCATTGTTCTCCTTTTCTTTCTTTCTTTCTCTTATCTACGCCCTTCCTTTCTTGTTCGCTACCTCTGCCCTCCAGTCTCTTTCTTCTCAGTTCCCTATCTCTGTCTCTTTTTCTCTCTTGTTCTTGGCTTCTTTCTTTCTTTTCTGGTCCATATCGCCATTTCGTATTTCGTTAATGTTTGTCCCGTGTCTCGTCTGCCTTTCTTTCTTTTCTGTTCATTCTTTCCATCTGTCTTTCATTCTTTCTCTTTCTTCTTTTTTCAGCCTCTTGGCATCGTACTGCTGTCTGTCTTTCTTTCTTCATAATCCCGTATTTTCATCTTTTTTCTTTCCTGCATGTTTTTTTTTTTTCCTTTAATTTCTTCTGTCCTGTGTCTTTCTGGTCTTTATCTCTGTCTGGCTTTCTTTCTGTCTTCGTCTGCTTATCCTTCTCTGCTGTCATCTAGCTCTATCTTTCTCTCTCTCTCTCTCTTTTTTTTTTTTGTCCACTATCTCCATCTGCCTTTCTTTTGTTGTCTATCAGTCTGTCTGTTTTTCCGTCCTTTATTTCCAACGACTCCTCCTCCCCCCGATCAACAGGCGCCTTCAGCTGTAACCCATCGATTTCTTTGCTCTGAAAATTCCAACATGGCCTGGTCATTCTCTGAGCGCTGCAGAAAGTCCGGCATGTCCATTTAGATTGGCATTGCACGCATGGTTGAATGAGCGTCCACTCCAAACCAATTAACACTGGGAAGCAGATTGGTTCATCTGGGGGCGGGGGTAGAGGGGGTATGCCGGAAGCGGTCAGTTCTCTGCATATGAATGGTCCTGATAGGCTGCTGCTGCTGTTGTTGTTGTAGTTGATGTTGTTGTTGCTCTGATAACTTGAGTTAGATGGTATCTGATTCAATATGAAGCTGATGATGATGGTGGTAATGGAGAATGAGATCGATATGATGATGAATAGAAGTTTGTGTGCTGGATATGGTGATGATGAAGATGATGGTGTAGGATGGAATCGATACTGTAGTTAACGGCGCTTTTGTGATGGTAATGGTAATGGTAGTGGTGGTGTGGTATAGATAGCACATTCGGCATGGTTGTGATAGAGAACATACAGAGATGAGCCGGAAACGATCGACCACATCTTGCCTGAGGTGATGGATAGGAGAGGATCAAGGGGATCAGGCGAAGATGGGGGGTGGTTGGAGAAGGGTGGAGCAGTTAGAGAGGAGCAGAGGATAATTGTTTTTTTCACGCTTTTCTCTATCACTTCTAATCCCCAGCAAATTATGACTTTTTCTTTCCAATAGATAAAGGCTAGTCACCATATCATGAGCTAAAGTAAAAATTATTAGTATTTTAATGTTCTTGAAAGATAACATCCTGTATGGTCTTTAGAAGTTGAGATACAGTTGAATAAATAAATAGAGTTCTTCGGACAAATTTTAGGGGAGGTAGAGAGATTTTAAAATTATTGTTAATACCATTGGGAAGAAAGTCGAAAATGAAACAAAAACAAGGGTACGCTATCTAATCAGATTCCGGAGATGAGTAGGGGACGGGGTGGAGAAAGGACGGAGCGATGCGGGCTGAGAAATAAAAGGAGTAATGCCGGCCAGTAAATAAGGTGTAAATGGATTTATGGGGTTCTATCCAGCAGTGAATCTATCACCGATAATGAAGCATTCACCTTGGTCCACTCACTGACTGGTGTGCGGGGACTGGTTTGGGAAGGGAGGAGGAGATAGGGGGGAGAGGGGGACACGAACGGGAGAGGGGGACATGAACGGCCAAATGAAGGATTCACGCAGGTCACAGACCTTCCATCTCGCACCCGCTTCTAATAGTGAGCGAGTGAGCAATCCATTCATCCATCCGTGGGTGGGGTTTGAGGGAAAGTAGGCACGAACGAACGTCCGATCTTAGCCCAGTAGCCAAAAAGTGGGATAGATTGCAATAGATGAGCGGGACGAAAGAGTATCTCCCGCCCCTTGCGGTGCTCACTTACCATGAATAGCCCTGCCCGATTTACCCGTCTACAAAAGATCCTAGATTAACTGTCTGCAAACTAGAATGTAGCTCCCAGTATTTGTAACTTCACAGACCAGTGCGCAGTTTCAGTTTGCTGCGTCTGATTTCTTTCAGGTCTTTCTGTCTCTCTATAGACCGTCTCTTCCATTCTATATTCATTCTATAGAGTAGATCAGGGATGAGATCTTGGGATACCGTCGGGTGTGGAGAAATGAGACTTCTCACACTATCAGTTTTGCTCATTGCATTTCCAGTTTCCGGATTTCTTTCTTTAAGGGTGGGGGGAGGGGGGGGGAGCAATGGGATCATCGTCCCAAGAATGTTGGTCCCGATAACGCTGTACTTTTAAAGAGAACCCTATGTGGGTGGAAGAGTCTGGAATGGAAGCAAGGGTATGCTCGAAACTACGTCAAGTTTTCTGGCCATATTTTTCTCTTTTTTTTTTTTTTTCTGTGAAAGAAATCTTTATAGATAAAAGAGTCAGGCTTTGAACTATTGTGTGCCCAAATAGCAGACATTTTTCCCTCTTTGTAGTAAAGGCTCTTAGCATCATCTGTCTACTAACACAATGGATCTTGTCCAGCACATTGCTCTGGAGAATAATATCGTACACCTATGCAACGCTTTACGGATCGGGCGCGATATCATTATATTAATTAACCCTACGCACAGCTAGTATCTCTCGCTTTGTAGGGACACAGTTACTCTTTTTTCCAACCGATAGATCTACATTGAAACAGTCACTGACAAATCAAAACAAATAAACACACACACCAGCACAAACAGCACAAGTGTGCTGAGTGGGTGTGGGTGGACCAACACACACACACACACATACACAGACAGAGAGAGAGAGAGAGAGAGAAACAGTAACACACACACATACACATTTTGATGAGAGATGTAAAAGCAGAGAAGACTCAGATATACACACATTATGTTGTACACACAAGGACATGTAAAGAGTGGAACTCACATTTTACACACTAACAGCCCCATACACGTGAAGGGTGGAGTGTTGAGTGGATGGGGGTAGTGGGTGGGATCGGGTGGTCGAGCAATCTCCTGTGGCAGCGATTAGTCTGTAATTGGTTCAACTCCAGTGGCTCTCTGTGTCCGGCTGTCCTCTTCTGTCCGGGAGATAAACGACACCGGAGGGAAGACAGGGCCGACATCTCGCATTCATTGTGGTTGTGAGAGGGGAGGGACAGTGCATGGGGGAGATTGAGGTGGATGGATGGGTGGATGACTGGATGGATGGATGGATGGATGGGTGGATGAATGATTGGATGAGTGAATGGATGGATGGATGAATGATTGGATGAGTGGATGGATGGATGAATGATTGGTGAGTGGATGGATGGATGGATAGAATGGATGGATGGATGAATGGGTGGGTGAGTGGTGGGGGGGGGGGGTGAGGAGTAAAAAGAGACCATCGTTGTGAAAGTCGGCATAAGAAGATTAGACATAAAACAGGCTCTGATACGGGCAAGCACCACATTCAGTGAACTATGGATAGTGGACATTGTTGATTGTGGATAATTTCGTGATCTGGAAGAGGAAAGTGGCAAATCCCCCCCCTCCCCTCCACCCGAATAATCCCTTCCTTCAACCTTTGTTTTCTTTCCCTCCTTTTGTTTTTTCTTCCCTTCTTTCCTTTCTTCCTTTCCTTTTTTAAAAAATTTATTTGTTTATTAAAAATTTCTTCCTTTCTTTTTTCTTTCTTTCCTCTTTTATCTATTATTTATTTACTCATCTATTTATTTATTTATCTATTTATGTATCAGTGTGCTCGTAATATCAAATTCTGACCTTTTTAACTTCAATATGAAAAGCTTCCGACATACTGTGTTTCTCGTTATCACCCTCGAGTCGATTCATTGAACTGAACTAGTGCAGATGGAGATTATTTTAAAACACAGTTACTTTATTGATTACTAATTAAGACTCCTGCTGGATCTGCTCTCCCCGACAGGCAAAATGGGAACTGGTCGTCCGAGAGGAAAGAAGTTATCACCGTAACAAACAGTGTCTTTCTGTGTTTATGTATTATAACTAGATTATTAAAAAGTATTGTTAGGGGCCTTGGAACAATGGCGGCATACATGGCGACCTCAGTTCTTTGTTGCCCTATCTCCATTTTGGGCGATTTGGAGATATATATGTCCTGTAAAAAAGGGATAGTAAATCTACCATAAACTGTAGTCATTTCACCGATCATTAATGTGCCCAAACAGCTATATTTTGAAAATCATTTTGTCCTATCTCCTATGCACAAAACAGTTTGCTAAACACAACTCATCAGTTTTCTCAAAATGTGAAAAATGGAGATAGGGTAACGGAGAACTAAGCTCACGACATTTTGAACTTCATTGTTTTATCTTTTTATTGTATTGGGAGGTCTCGAGCAGTAGAGATTTAAGACTTAAGATTATTTTGTATGCTGACAATCGTCACCCATGATTAATAAGATGTATGACGACTCCAGTGGAAAAACCAGCTAGGTCACATTTTCTACAAAGGGAGAAAAACAGAAATTGAAGTTTAGAAGTCTATAGTTTTTCACTGCATACCTTTTTGAAAGCTCTCTTTTTAGCGAAACGTATCTGGTTTATCTGAATTATTGATCTGATTAACATTTAATCTTAGCGGTGTGTTTTATAACGTTGGGTCAATAACTCATTTGTCACAAAAATGTTACTTAGCTGTTTTTTCCACTGGAGTCTTCATATGTTTATAATTAATTAGCATCGATTTCCTATAACTTGTTGTGAAATAGAATGTTTATGCGTTGCAGAATATTTGGACTGAACATCCTTACTGTGCCATTTTTCTTCTCCCCACGAGAATTAGAGAAATTTTGCAATCATCATCGTTCCCGTAATTGTATTCTCGTTTTGTTTGTTTCCTTGTTTAGCTCTTAAGTTTGATGTCGTAATAAGTCCGAGTGTGTATTTGATACGTGGCAGCCATTTGCTGTGACATGTGCAAATGTTAACGCTCATCTCGGCCCGAGTTTCATCCCTCCAGGGAATATCGGAATAAACAAACAAACAGCACACACACACACACACACACAAAAAAAAACGTCATCTCTGACATTTCCACGAGCTTCCGCGATGGTCAGATCTTCGGTGGCAGAATTAAAAATACATGTCACTTGTAATAATCAGGCCTCCTTTTTGTTGTTGTTGTTGTTGCTGTTGTTGTTGTCAGAGCTTCTGCTGTTGTTCTACTATTTTTATTCTTGGTGTCTTTTTTTGTTTGCTTGCCATTTAGACGATATTTTTTTTTAAGTGATGATGATTTTGTTGTTGATAAACCACTACCTTTACACATTTTGTTATCAGTTTCACATCCTCCCTTTTTTCTTTTCGGTCTCTTCCTTTTCCTCCCCTCCCCTCCTATTCCTACGCTTCCTCCTCCCCATGTTATGGTTTTATAAGCCTTTCAAACTCCTGTCGTGGTGGTTATCTCAGCTGTCCACAACCGTTGTGGTGAAAAAATAACCTAGCACTATTGTGTTATGTGTCCATTGCTCCTCCTCTCCAGGACTTCTTGCCCTTTTATCTTTTAGAACTCCATTTCATATATATCCTTTGAAATACCTTACTAACTCTACTTAGTGGAGGTATTTTCCTCTACTCCGTCTGGCACAGTATAGCCATCATGCACCGATAAACTCAGAATCAAGCTCCTCCTCTTTCTCCTTCGTTTTTGACGCCTTTCTCTTTCCCTGGGTTCTGTATGCTCTCCTCTGGAAATAGACCAGTTAGCTCCAAAGTTAAAACATGTCCTGATACTTTCTTTGCTCAACTGGATTGGCATACTGTTCTATATCGTCCACACTGTAAAATTCACTAACTCTAGCGGTTCACATTTTTCGGTCTCGGTATCAGAGATTCCTAATACATCTTCTTTTCTCTTCTTCTTAGGGCGGCCTTAATTGAACACTCCATGACTTTACCAGACTCTTCTTTAGTTATAGATCTTACAACCAATTAACTGATTGCATACTTTGGTAATATTAGTCAGCATTCACAATTACCATAAGACTAAAACTCATAATGGGAAAGGAGGTAAAAACCTGTTCAGAAATTTGATGAATATTGTCCAAAATAGAGTATGAAGTAGAACAGAACTGATATCGCCGGGAGAAAATAGTAGATATATGCGGTGAATGTGGACAATCTTGAATGAAAGTATCCACAGAAACAAACAGACAGACAGACAGACAGACGCATAGGCATGGCCTTAAAATATAAACAAATAGAATAAGGAGAGCAGCTTTGTTGGGCTTATCCTTGAGACCATAGAGGGACCATCATTTAGCACCACTAATCTAGCTCCCGTTGCCCCAAGCGGCCATGATGTTAGAGCTCATGTAGAAGGGGAATTAACTGCCTGCGGATAGGTGGGAAGACAGCTCTCTCATAGCCTATATAGCTATAACATTCCCGGCCGCTTATAGCGACTGACAGTTAAAACAATGATAAAAACAACCAATGCCAGTTTGACCATTACAGGTTCACAGTGGACAGTATAATAGACAACGTCGTTTCTTGTTAAGAGTGTAGGTATAAAGATAACTTCATTTCTACTTATCATGTATGTATTTGTGTTTCAGAGACAGAGTTTCAAATATATTCATATCGTACATTATTAAATCAAAAATACATGAAACAAAAGCCATGTACAGAGCAAATAGTGTAAATGCTCGAAATGCTGACTACTCGCAAGATTCCGATATCAAGTAGTCGATTGATAGAGTCTAAACAATATTATACAATTAATCAAAATGGGGAAATAAATTCTGAGACCATTTTGACTTGGTGCCTTTGAATAATAATATAAGAGAAAACACCTATTGCTGTTTTCGACATTGGCAGGCTGAGAGTTTATACGACTGTCAAGCGGCCATGGTATGGGACTCGGGAACAGTAATACTGTATTGAGGATCTGGAGACATATGGGAAGATAATTTTTGTAACGTTAGAACACTTATCGTGTTACTAAAACAAGAACAACAATCAGCGTCACTGGGATTAATTGTAGACTATAGAAATATGTGGGCAGATGCAGTGCCCGGTCCGGTGTCTCTTCAAATTCGAAGAAGAACAGTAGTGAGTTCATAAAGAACTGGTGGAGGAAGACAAAGAAAAAGAAAAGAAGAAGGAAAGAAGGGAGAGCAGGAGAGAGATGGCAAAGAGAAGGTTGCAGAGGAAGAGAAGAAAAAGGAGAAGAGAAAGAAACAGAGCGGATGACTTTAAAAAAAGATCATCCGCCGTCCCCCTAGTTTATGGAAAGAGATTAATGAAGACACCATCATCATTGTCAACAACAAAGGCAACAACAGCGACTCGATTTACCTCCTTGATTGTGGAGCTCACACAGGAACGATGGAGGAAGCAGGGAAAGACAGACAGACAGACAGACGAAAAGATTTTTGAAAAAAGCAAGAGAAAGAGAGAAAGAAAAAGTAGACGAGCTGAGACAGGCACGGAAATGTAGGGCTGAGGGAGTAATGTCCCCTGGTGGTCATTAACTGAGGGCGGCGGCCACCCGTTGTTGGCTCGAGGGGGGAGAGAGAAGGAAGAGAAAACTACTCGTGGAGGGGTGTGGGGGGGGGGGGGAGGTCAAGAAGTGGGGTCAAGTGTGTGTTGAGACTGAGGGACAAACAAGGTCAATAATGGCTCCTGAGTACTCAGCCACCGCTGGCCCTAAACGTTGCCTGTCTCTGCCACGACAGTCTTCCACGTTTTCTGGGCGTTGGAGCTGTAATAACTTTATCATTCAAAGCTATAATAATATTAGGTTGTCTTATAATTATTTGCAAAACCGACAAATGATCGTATTCAATATAAATTGCACCTCTGTCGTTCCTGCTGTTAGCCAGTGGAATAAAGCTGATCTATAATGAGAAAACTAGATACAAAAAAGAAAAAAAAAATCGTGTATAGAATCATAGAGACCACGAATGTCGTCAAATTGAATAATTTTTCACGGAAAAGAAAGTACATTATGTATGTATACGAAAAGATCTTGGATGTTTTGTTTCATGAGAGAATGGAAAGGTTCGAGTGCCTTTTTTTTTTTTTTCATCCCACGTGATTTACGAACACTGAAGGTAAATTTCAGGCAGAAGACTGGTGACACTCACGAATTATTGGTTATCTAAAATGCCCTTGCAGCTGTGTCAGGTTTTATGTTTTTAATACATGACATAACATTGAGTTTGTGTCTGAGGAATACGGACTACTGCTGTGTATCTATTTCTCGCTATGTCGTCTCCGAAAGTTGGCATAATTATTTTATTCAGGAACTACTGCGCGGTTGAGAACAGTACTGTTTTATGACAGTGAATACCATTTTTGCTGTTGTTGTTGCGTTTGTAAAGCCTTTCAATTGCTAATCATTGTACAGGTCTATTTGTTTGTGATCAGAATGGAGAAATAAAATTGTATGAATAGAAGTTTTGGATTCCGAAACTGCGAGACATTGGTCTTCAATGCTCAAGAAGTCTTAGTACTGTAGAGCCACTAAATAATAATAATAAATAATATTACTAACAAAAAGTTACAGTAACACGTTTCATTGTTTTCTCCATCGCCCAATGGGATTCAAACGACGGACACTTTGATAGAGAGGCAGACGCTGACCTCTCAGCTACGGCGTCCGGTGACGGATGGGGTGACAAGACAGTCCTAATTATCAGTTTAATTAAGGAAGAGGGGAACGGGGGGACATGGACTGTGGGGGTGGAGATTTGGACCTGGGAGTCTGTGAGATTGTGCATGCGTAGTACTCGCCAATGGTTAGAGTGGGTGTGTGGTTTACATGTGTGTGGGGGCGAATATGGGGGAAGGGAGGAAGCAAGGAATCGGCCACGCACTCCGGCCCGAAGATCGTGGTGACCGCTACTGTCTGATGTTTGGACGGACGTTCCTGGATGAGAAGCTGACTGGAGATCATATCATCTCCTTAAAGATGCATAATATTCATTTATTCAGAGATAATTTGTGGGAGTGTATGTGTGTGTGATATGCATGAAACGCACACTCAGATAGAGAATAAGATAGGGTGGGCGGGGTGGAGTAAAATAAGAGAGGGCAGGAAGAAGAGAGAGATATAATCATGCAGACAGATAATAGATTCGTATAGATTGCCAAAGACTAGCGTGTCTGAGTCAGATTTCTTGAAGCTCATCTTTTTTTTTTTTTTTTTTGCTATCGTCGTCGTTATTGTTTCATGTTATTGTATTATTTGTTTGTTATTGTTCTGGTCTTTGTTATTATTATTGTTGTTTTTGTCAATAACCGTAGAGAAATAAGGAGTGCATTGCTGTGATGTGGACCTTTTATCGCTCACCACTTGCACTGTTTTCAAGACCTGTCGACCAAGGTACACCTCTGTTCAGAAATTTTAGCAACTATATAGACCTGTGGAACTATTATGTCAAAGTTGCAAGTCCCTAGAAATGTTAATACATTGTTCTCAAGAACTATTATCTGTTGACACTAAAATAAAATAAAATAAAATAAAAAATGGAGTTTTTCGTCTGTCAGTTCTAGTTGGCAATGATTCAGTGATTCTTATTTTGCACCCTTTGGGAGTTAGACTTCAAAGTGAAATGGACCTGGATCTTATGTTTTGCTGGTCCCATACTTTTCAATTTTTTATTTTCCAAACTGCAGAAATACATCTGTTTTGCATATTGTTTTGCATTTTTTTTTTAAAGAGTGAAATCTTTTGCTACTTTTCCCACGAAAACAGGTTGATATAAGAGCTATTTCCAGAAATAGATTTACTCACCGATTGACCTCCTACAACGCAGATCATACGTTTGCCTATTTTTGACTGCCATTGAAAAAGAGGTCACAGAGTGAGGTTAAGAACAGGGGGCATATGAAATATTTTAAGTTACATTTTAAGCTCCGACAGATCCGGCAGATACGGTTGTGTTTGCTGAGGCTATTCAACCAGTTCATCTCTGTGTGTGTGTGTGTGTGTGTGTGTGTGTGCGTGTGTGTGTGTGTGCGTGTGTATGTATGTGCGTGTGTGTGAGCGTATGTATGTGTGGGTACCAGTGTGCGTGCCAATGTTTTGCCTCTGTCCACTCACCTGAGCATCGGAAGAAATAGAAAAACATCAAACATTGGCAATCTGTTACCCAAGCAAATCTGCATTCAGCATCCACGCCCCTTAATCGCCAGCTTAGTTACACTGCTGTTTCGGCCAGTGCTTTTACAAGGAGAAAAATTTGCGATTGACCGACCAGAAATAGTTATATTTTGATTGTTTTGTTCAGAATGGAGTCCGACATTAAAATTTTATTAATGGGTCATTCACTCTGATTTGAAGTTTGTTTAGCCATTATCCTTTATGTGTATACTTTGTAATACAATACGCTGTTCTCTGTATTTCTGTGACCATGGAATATCTTGCTATCTTATGTATACCTTATATCTAAAATAACCCCCATTCACACGAGTATCCGAGTATCTTAGCGGGAAAAGAACAGGGATTACTATTATTATTATTGTTTTTGTTATTTTGTTTTTAAATTATCATTATTATTATTATTGTTGTTTTTGTTTTTTGTTTTTAAATTTTTATTATTATTATTGTGTCTGTTTCGTGAAAAGAACTGGCTATTCGGCACAGATTGAGTTCATGGCATTGTTGTAGTTTCCCAATAAAGCGGGTCGGAGGTTTTCTTGGAGGTTCTCAGTGCCATCCCGACTGACATGTGTACTCTCGGAATTACCGAGCACATCAGGGGATGAGGCAGCCAAACACACACAATAGCTTGGCTTGTTTGATTTTTGCCGGTGCAAAATATAAATTGTTTTCGCTCAATATTGAGTTGGCTGATGCGAACGAAAGAAGAGGTCTGGCTCGAGTCTCCGCCGTTTAGGAGCCCTCACCATTTGGTCTCGGCTCATTCAGGGGGCCAATTTTTTTGTTGATACTGACTACTCGTGGTTTTAGATGATTCTGTATTCGTTGACAGATGCAGAGAGAGAGTGAAAGGCGAAGAGGAGGGGGGGGGGGGGCAGAGTCGTTGTGCACATAAAGGTTGGGGTTGTCTTAGTGTGAAGCAACTTGTCACTCAGGGGGAGGCAAATCCGTTGCTATATCCACACTCAGTGCGCCCTATTTTGGGGGCATCGCCATAATGGTCCTGTCGTAAAGTATTCGAGAGCGAGCATCAGAAATAAGAGGAAGGGGATAACAAAACAAGCAAATGAACAAACAAACAAATCATAGACTGGCCCACCATCGTGTCGAGGAGGTTTAAGAAAGCTCTAAAATGTGTGTGTTTTTCGCTGTTTCTGATCCTAGACCTCAATTAGGGTTCATCTCAAACTATTGGGTACATTGTCTGTAGTTTCCATCTGTTGTAATTGTTCCTCAAGAGTTAAAGACGTTCAGTGAAGCACTACCATCTCTTTTCTCTCTCTCTCTCTCTCTCTCACTCTCTCTCTCTCTCTCCCTCTCTTTCTCTATGTTTATCTATCTAACTGTCTGTCTGCCTGCCTGCCTGCCTGCCTGCCTGCCTATCTATCTATCTGTCTATCTATCTATCTATCTATCTATCTATCTATCTATCTATCTATCTATCTATCTATCTATC
>JBCAUA010029757.1:0-12346 GCA_038406235.1 Peronia verruculata
CTTTTCAACCTCCTGTAGTGGTGGTTATCTCAGCTGTCCACAACCATGGTCAAAAAATAACATAACACTATTGTGTTGTGTGATCACTTGGTTACAACCCTTGGATCATTGTATGCTGCTTGTTTTCAATAGCAATGCATAATAAGCAAGACAATAAGAGAATGGCCCCTAAACACATCTCAGGTCAAAAGAGTAATAATAAGGGACAAACTGATATGCAAAAATTAATACAAACACATATACTAAAAAAAGAAAATGAGTGACATAAAATCTGTGGATATTGTAATCTAAGATGCTATAGCACTGTAACTAGGATCTGTACGAGCATGGTTTTTGGGAGCTTTGACATGCCTATGCCCTGGGACATACTAGACTGATGATGGGCAGAGATGGATCTGCAGTTGTCAAACAGCTGAGATCTGTGAGTACACTAAGCATTATAAGCAAAAATAGGATTCTCCACATTCTTCTCATGATCTTAAGAACAGAAGTAAAGCATGTTCATCTCGTTACCTAAGAATTATCAAGAAATCTGCTTCTTATAAATGTTGAACTCTACAGAACTGAAACTGGTGTAGTTCTAACGAAGAAGTTCCTGCTAAGAGAATGGGTGTGACAGATGAGCTCCCCCTTCAGTCCTGTCACAGGCCAAGGGTATTAGCATGGGGAATTTTAAAAGTAACAAAGATACAACGAATTGGGTGCGTGTTCTTTGTGTGTGTGCGTGTGTCCACAATATACATGTACGGTTTGGCCCATATAACGATCAGACTAACTACTAACTAGGTACCTCAAAAATGAGCTCAGACTTTAAAATAAAAATAAAAATGTCAGATGCCGTACCTCTCTGAGACTCCAGCTGGGCAAGTTCTGGGTTGCTGCCTCCCTCTGTGCCGAAGACAAAACGCTGAGACACAGCTGGTGAACTGGTCACAAGATGAGAAAAAAAGAAGAAAAAAAAGTTCATAAGACAAAGAATAAAACTTTTTGTGTATTACATACCACTGAACTCAAATAGCAAAAACTTTTAAATTTTCTTCACAATACACGTGAATGATGATTCAAAGCAAAAAAAAAATAATAATAATAATAACAACAAAAAATAGTAACATAATATAAAATTTTAAAAATATGTAATCAGCAAATCTAAATAATGTTGGGTATAGATAAGGAAATCAAAAGTGTTCTCCAGTCAATTCCTTTGAGAATTCTGATTTAAGTCAGTTTCAATTTCACACAAAATGTTTCAGCTTCTGTTATACAATTCATCATAAACCGAGTGTAGTGTTAAACCATGTTTTTTTTTAAACATACAATATTCCTTTCATTCTACTGTACTATAATTTAACCAGTTATTTATTTTTAATCTCTTGCAAAAAGTGATTCCTCTTCCCAATGTATTTAACTAGAAACAGATCTGATTAGTGGCTGGTGATTTTACTGTAAATGGATAAGATGCTTACTTCAGGGCTTCAGCAAAGCCGTCTGCTCTGCGGGGCTGGGAGAGAGTAGGTGTGCTGGGAACTGTGCAGTCGTCTTCCTCAAATATATTGCCTTGAGCCTGTGAGGAGGTAACGTCAAATGGCTGGTTATATAACACAAGACAGGATTGTCCCTATATACATCTATCTGACAGACCCCTGCCCACTCACTGTGAATGGCTCAAACAACGAGACAATCGGCTATCATCTTCATGCTGTGCTTTTCAAGTTGAGACAATGTTCCTCGAGTCTTGACTGGCTCTGATGCTCTATGTGATAAGTTTGTGTGAATGTATCTTATATTTCTACTGTGAATCATCAACTGTGAATGAAATTAGCTTTTGAGGACAAATAAAATTTGGTGCCGTCTATTTGGGCCAAATAGTTATCGTATCCAGTTAGTTATGTAACGTTTCCAGGGGCGGGGGGCTCCCTCCCAAAAACTGCAAACAGACACTCCCATGTATGAGCCAGTGCAAAATTGTTTTGCCTTTACTACGTGGTGCAACTTTTTTATTTGTCTATATTTCCTCATTGCAATACTAGGCCCAGATAGACACTTATCCGACTCATATATTGCTTTCCATGGCAGATTCTCCTGCACTTTTTTTTCCAAGTCAAAGTCCAGCATTCAAAAGAGCAGTTGAAATATACTGGTGGAAAACAGCAACTTTTAAGTGAAACAATACATATATCCACTGAGAGAGAGAGAAGATTCTCAGATAAAGAAAAAGATAACATAGTCTTTCTATGATTCTGTAATGAAAACAATGTAACTGAAAACATTTTTTATCACCAACAGCAATTTAAGATGTTTCTTATTGACCCTAATCTGTTCTTGTACAGTCATATTCTTGAGCAGTAACTCTAAGGTTGAAAAGAAAAATTCTATAGAATACAAAAGAAAAAAAAAAAAGAAAAACTGAGAGAGCAATAGAGAGGATGGTGTTAAATGCTCTGCTAAACAAATGCAAGTTCAATGCCTGAGCCATTCACACTGGGGTGTATTCCATCCAAATGATTATCCTTATTCTTCATTTCATTACTAGCAGACATATGACTTTGTTTTATCAAAAACAACGTGTACATTTTATTGTCTAATACTGTGTGAGTATTTCATTTGAATGTCAATTTTGTATGTCTTTAAAAGATTCTGTCTCTAACCCATGTCATCCACACTGAATAATTTTCTGTCAAACTCTAGTTCTCTACAGTCAAAGGCAGCAGCTTCTCAAATGGAAAAACCAAAACGGAAACCACAAAAAAAAAAAAAAAAAAGAAAAGAAGAAGACAAATCTTTAAGAAATACATATACATATATGACATATGAAAATAAACGGATTAGTAATTTTTAAACAGTAAAATTTGGATTCCTTATTGTTTATTAACTCACGCCAATCATGAAAGGTGTAAGCTGCTGGGTTCTGCCTACAGAGGGCAGTCGTTCAGTGTGTGCGATGGGCTGTAGTGCTGGGGGTTGGCGTGGCGCTGAGGTTCTGCTAGTCCCTTGGCTCTGGGTGTCTTGTGACTGGGATTGGGACTGGGATTCATCCATGTCTGAGGGAATGAGAGGAAAAATAACATGAGATGCAACACAATAAAACCACGTGCGTGTCAAACTGAGGCCACTGAATTTATTTCTCAACAGTGTGTGCACAAACCTTTCTATGGCCATTTAAGCATGTATTTCCTGATTTAAAGTTGCTGAAATGTATTAAGTAAAAATCCAGGACTTGTGATTTAGTAACATGATGTAATGGAGATTAATAAGGATTAGCAAAACAAACAAGTTGCTCAAAAAATTCAGCTGAAGCAGCAGGTCTACATGTTTAATTAATCAACATCTCATCTTTTACTCAAGATAGAATTAAGATTTTTTCACTGATAGCAAGAAAGATGAAAAAGCCTTAATGTGATACCAATTCTCAATATTGTGGGTAGAAATCTGGAATTTTTGCCCAGATATGGCATCTTTGCCTACTTTTCCATCCATTTTTAACTGCCAAGGGTCCTTTAGTATGCATAACATACACACTTCCGAAATACATTTTGGCCTTATCTGAGAAGGGTAAATAGCAGCCCTGCTTTTCTGAGAAGCCAGAGGACCATCGAGTCACCAAAAAAATGCAGATTCTAAGCCCTGAATTGTTCCCATCTCCCTATGGGATTTAAATTTTTAACTCCATTTTGTCATTTTTTTTTTGCCAAGGAGTAGATGCCTGACCATGCGTTCAATGTGATCCTCTCATGTTGTAGTTAGCACAATCTAATTCTGGAGTGACAATATATAACTACACTATGTTGTGAAATGTGAACTCCTATACTTCTGGACTGCTCGAGGAATTGGCAAATCTTTACAGAGCAGAAACAGGGATTGAAAGCTACCCTATTGGCTGAATAAATTTATCATCTTGTAATTTCATAAGATTATAAAAACCAAGCAAGACAGGCTGATGGAGATGATTTTACTTGGTATTGGAATACCTGATCACAACTTCTCAGCCTTATTATATGTCTTGCGCCCAGGGCAAATGAGTCGCAAGTCGCACCAGGTGAGTTCAAGTCGCAGCCGTTATTTTACCATTTTTTAATTTTTTTTTTACTATTTTCTGACTATGATATCAAAATGTTTCTTTTTTGAGATTAAAAAAGATTTGCTTGTCGTTTTGTGAAAAAAAAAAAAAAAAATTTACTATCTCAGTCAGAAAGTAGTTAAAATGACCAAAAAACGGGCGTATATTGTCATTGCCCAGGGCGACTTCTGACTCATTTGCCCTGGTCGCAAGACATATCATTGTAGACTAACTGTGTGTGAAGGGCATGTGAAATGGGATTTCAGCCACAAACCTATAATGACAACATCATCAGCATCTTCTGTCTCCTCAATGTCCTCATCTTCATCATCTTCGTCATCATCATCATCTTCATAGTCCTCTTCTTCATCATCATCCTCATCGCCTTGGTCTTCATCTGCCTGTTAGACAGTAAGAAAAACAATCAGCCGAGCCCCACATTCCTTTATACATACAGCTGGGAAGACAAAATATTAATGCTAGGAAAGGCAAAGACATTTACTTCCAAATTATCACAGAAAAGTTATCCCATGTAGATCTACAATCCGATGAGATATTCATCCCCAGGAGGTTGAAAGGTGAATGGAGAACATAATACAGATCTAGAAAAATTATACACTATACGAATACTATAGTGATGTTTGAATACATTTATTAATCTTGCTACTTATTTAGATGCTGGTTCTGTATCCTATGAAATAATTAGTAGTAAAATAAGAAGCAACATGAGAGTGCAAAGAGCAAAAACATGTTTTTTCTTCATTTTGCTTGATATAACATGATGTTATAACATGATGCACAGGGCAAAAGCAGATTTAGAAACATCTTGTCCTGCAGTGATGGTGGCATGATGATGAAGTACATGGCAAAGCTGTGACGGTGACTGGGTAATTTCTCAAACAGTGAAATATTCATGTCTCTAATAAAGATTACCACTATTATGGTGGAGAAACATACCAGAGTATCACAAGGTGAAAAAGATACAACGCTATCAGAGAATAAAATATTTACTACATTAACTGCCCGTTCTTATCACTAGCCTGTCAAACATTATAGTCTTTACAAGTTTCAACTTTCACAATGAATCCCTACAGAAAAATTCATCACGAGTTTTTCATAAAGTAAGAAAGAAAACCTTACGTTGCCATGGAACCTAAGGAGGAAACTTTGATAGAAACAAAGAAATGTGCTTCTTCTACCACAAGAACTTTAGCAGTACCAGCAAACTCTTCAACTATGGAAAAATGGAGACTAAACAATACAGTCAATGTGAAAAGAGACTAAATCAACCGGAATACTGCTTGTCTTTGTTTCAGTACAGAACTATCAGCAGTATATTGCTTAAGCGACAATGACATATTATTTCATTATAATAAAAACAATACTCTTGGAAGCAGCACCTGAGCTTGACAGTGACGTCATTATTGACAAAGAGCGATATTAACAGATTAAAGAGAAATGTAGTGCTAGAAAATGTACCTGATCGTCTTCATCACTAAGCACCATAATGACATCATCATTGGACTGCTGGGTTTCTTCAGTCTATGGGTTTAGAATAAAAGGGTTGTATGACATTAATTGGCAGTCAATTCTCAGAATATTTTCAAACATTCTTGGAAAGATGATGGGTAGTATGTAGCAGACAAAGGTTTATATGAGGGAACTGTGCACACAAGGATCCCCAAAGTGTATATTACATCGTCACGCTCACAAACAAGAGGCCTAACAAATTTGTTCCGACTAAGCAAATAGCTGGAAAGCCCAGTCTAATTTTAGTAAGGGGGGGTACAAACACTCCAAACTATTCAGTACCACTGACATGGCAAAACACATAAAAATGCACAGGACTAGTGCGAATTGTTCTCAGATCTCATAGTGGAGTGGTAACAAATATCAGTGAGTGTTCTATTTTAGCAGGAGGGTACAAACACTCAGCCAGGAATTTCCAGGTTTTCGCATAGTCGAATAAGGACTATTCAGATTTAGGCCATTTGTTTTCAGAAACATTGTTGAGTTCCATATGAAATGTTTTATCTACGGTAAAATGAAGGGAAATGAAAAACATACAATTTACTCTCATTTTATTTTCAGTTTCTAAAGACAATAGGTCATTTGTTTATAAGCGTGATGATAAATTATGCATGGTCTGGGTCTTGGTAAATTCTGTGCAAAGAAAAAATTTCAGAGGCAAGGCAAACAATATCATGTTTATCCATATCAATCATTACATGCCTTGTGCTGGTGTAAGATTTTGTTATCCTCAGAGTCTCTCAGACTCTCTATTCCGAGCTGGACATTGCTAGTTTAGATCATAAATCAAATGTAATATCTGCTGGGTAAGCCATTGTGAAATAAAAAATTAATTAGATTACCGGTTCAGGAGTGGCTAAACCCAAACTATCATGATATGAGAAGATAAATTTCACTCTGTTCAGCCTTTCTATTGTAAATGTGAGGATCCAATATAATTTGCAGCATTCACATTCAAAACAGATTTACAAAAAACTTTTAGTGCCATTCCTTTAGTCACTAGTATGAAAAAAAAAAAAAAAGAAAAACAGTATGAAAAAAAAAAAAAAAATGCTTTATTGTGATCCATAGATGGCAAATTCAGGAGGTAGGGGGAAAAAAAAAAAAAGGAGGGATTGTTCTTCATCCAACTCATGGATTTTGAAATGTAACAAAAACTGAAAAACAAAACAAAACAAAAAAAAAAAAAACAAGAGATAAAGTTTTCTCTCCTGCTGTGAGTCTTATTTTCTCTCTTGTACGCTCAGCTGATTAACCTCTAGAAAACTGCTCTGGTTAACAGTGGTCAGTTTCAGGAATGGTAACTGAATCATTGGATCACACACAAGTTAAACCATCACCAGGACCTCACACCTGGTCTGACTTATCAAAGTCCTATAATAACAAACTTGTCAGCGATATTAATGCCAAAATTTATCTGCTATTTTCCACAAAGCTTTGATTCTGACACAGTGCTGTGATTTATGATTTAAAATTAAAAAAAAAAAAATGTTTCATATACTTGAACAGGCTTTGAGTGCATATAAGATAAAGGAATTGAAAAAGAAAAAATGGCAATAGACCTTAAATGTAGTGACGTTTACTGATAGTTTTTTTGGTGACACATTTTGTACCAAAGGATGTACTGTTGATCTATCACTGTGTTCACACAAGATGTCCATTTCCTTGTGGATCAATGACTCTAATAGTTCTGAATCAAAGGCTTGAATATCAATTAATTTTGAGCTCTTAAAGCCAATGTATCCTCTTGCTGTACTAAAGCACAAGTAGCTATGCCAGCCCACATTGACAAGCTCAAGCAAATGGTGGTCTGCATCCTTTTTTCTCAAAGTAAGCCAAAGTAAATTGTGTCATTTTTTTCAATATGACATAAATCTAACAGACTGACACAAAACTCTCCATGCTGAATGATACATGAAATCTTCTCCTTATTGAGGATAATTCTAATCTATACAAATGGTCCATTTTTGTCCCCTTTTATTTTCAACCTGTTGAAGAATTATACCATACAATGCTATCTTGAGTGCAATAAGTTTTCAGGCTGATGCTGAGCACCACAAAAAAAAAAAAAAAAGAAATAAACAAAACAGAGAGGCTTATAAACATGAGAGAAGGTTGAGTTGTCAAAGAGGGGACGCTAATTGTAGAACATTTCAGGTCATGAGTTACTCCGCTATCCAGTGGGGTGGGGTGGGAATATGGGAAAGAAAGAAGACAAAGACATAAGGATGGGATGGGAGCGAGGGAGGGGGGAGAGCAGTTGGAATATGGATGAACACCACCAAGTGATGAAACGAGCTACCACCAAACCCGTTAGGAACATAAATTACTTATACTGCAGGAGAAATAGATTATTCAGAATTTCATTTATCTCCCCTGGACATATCATTGCCCCAGAAATAAACTGTCCTATCTACAACATACAACTGTGGCAGTTAGGACAATGTCATTCTGGGTTGATGATAAACAGTCGCCTGGCCACTTCCTACAACAGCACTGCAGGTCTGCATGATGTCTAAGCACACTGTCTAAAATACTATGATACCAAATGATGCTGTTTGTGTGTATGACTAGCGATGCCTGTGTCAAGATAAACTGACCTTCAGAGAACTGGAGGCTTCCTCTTGCTGACTTTGTCCTGCACCTTCGCCCCCGTCCTGAGGTAACGCAGAGTACAATATTACAGTATGACAGAAATAAGAACAACACAACTCCTAACCTATGAACAACTGGAGGAAAAGGGGCATATATATTAACTTCTCTTCTGATCTGTTCTGGTATCAAAATTATACATTAAACACTATAAACAAAGGAATCCGCTTAAAGTCAACCCCAACCCCTTGGAACAAAAATGTTCACTTTAACTCACTCCCTATGGTCGGCCACACTGTGCGGACCATAATCTTCCACGCTATGGCGATCGGCCGCACAGTGCGGTCGACAGCACTAGACTGGTAAAACAACAAACAACTCCAATCCAGCATTTCCAATAGTATAGAATAAGTTTGTTTCCAGTTCAGAAGAGTATCTTGATGTAAGTTTCTATATTTAGGTGTCCACAAGGCGTTACAGGAGGCGAATACGAAGATTTTATCGTGTGTCGGTTGTGCTTCAATCGTTGCTATGGCTTCAAAACGTAAATCTGATGGTCTCCCCAGCATGATTTACCAAGGAAAGGATATCTGAAATGCTAGATTCATGGATTACTTTAGAAGATGGAAGATTTTGATGAACCTGAGGGGATCAATAATGAGTTTCGAGAGGTATGAGTGGGATTAGAGGAGCGAGCCGGTAGATCTGGATCTAGAATCTAAATCTAGATTTAGATCTAGATTGAGTGACAGTGATCATGAGTCTAATGACATATATAAATCAACTAAGCATCTCAAATGGAACAAAAGAGAGAAATAAAGCTAATTTTAGCCCTACTCGAACTTATACTTCAAGCCCTAGGCCTAGAACCCAGGCTCAGCGGCACCATGTCATTATTATTATTTTTTTTTTTTCAAGATTTCATGGTTTATGGTTGTATTGGGTATCGTTCTAAAAAAAATGTAAAAAAAAATAAAAACTGGTTGGAGCGATCAATGTGAAATTTTGTGTGCTTATTTCTAATTGATTTACCTTTATACAAAAATGTTATAAAGTATCAAGCTTTCATACGGTGCACTCATCTGGGGGTGAGTTGGAAAAGTTACATAGTAAATTTTTCTTCTTCTTGTTTTTTTTATCACACTTTCAACCTCATTTTTCTCAAAAACAACAACTTGCAGACACATCAAGTACACTTTTTCACATTATATGTTCAATTTTCTTTCCATTGGTGCATAACACTTTGTGGTTTGCACTAATTCTCTAGCCTATAGCATCCACTTTCTATCCTCACCATAAGTTTTCTTCTGGGCGGTTTTTGGAATTGCGTCAGAACGTGGAAAAGGGTTCCGTAAAATTGTACATAAACACACATTAAATTTTTATTACCGCAAACAAAAACAAAAACAAAACAAAGAAAAAAAAAAAAAAAAAGGTATGGCAGAGGTTTGAACCCGGGATCGTTGGATAGTCAGTCTGATCAGATACTCATTCGGCCACGGACGACTGTCAGCTCTTGCTAGAAATTAACATTATAATCAGGGCCGGACTGGCTCGAAACATTGACCCGGGAGTTTGCCGAGTTTCCCTCCGACCGTCCGGCCTACTGACCTACCGGTCCATCGGGAAACTCCCAAAATCCCGAGTAGCCAGTCCGGCTTTGATTATAATACATGTACTATAACCCAAAACGACAGGCGTTGTCAATAAGTCCGGGTAGCCACTTCGATAACAAAACTACATTATACTAAAAGAAACGCCATATATATCTTTATCTATATCTATCTTTATTTCCATATACATCTGACAAGGGCAGAATAGACGTAGGAGCATACATCTTGCTTGAGATTTTGACATCTAGCCGGGTCGTGAATATCAGCTATTCCAGTCTGAAGGAGAATCTACTAGAAGTAACGACAAAGGAACCAGGTGTTGAAGTCAGAGTACTCCTAATTTTAGGATTTGAACGTTACACCTGTGCTAAAGAAACGACGAGTATACTCAGTGACAACTTCTAACTGAATCCACCATGGTTAACACAGACTGCTTGATCATTATGTGTATGGTTTTTCTGGCTGTGTTGATCGCCCAAAGGCCGACCTGACGTAACTGTCCACCTACATCTGCCTCTTCCACTGCCTAGCGCTCATTTATCTGTTATGCATGTTATTCTCTTCTGAAGGTAAGTTTTGTATGGACCTTTTCCAGACCTGGTAATTTAGATATTAATCGGTATTCAGAACCAAATCATGGATAATCGAAGTTTAATTTTAATTTTACCTGTTTGCTCGGATGAACTTACGTAGCGAATACTTTCACTCGACGGAGGAACATTTCTCCGTCACATTTGACCGAAACAAGAAACGCTGTATAGGTAACAGAACAATCTAGACATATTATTTGGAACTATTTATCAGTTTTACCTGTCCTTTTTGGCAACTGTCTTTGAACCACTATTCACTGGGCTTAAAGCTTCAGTATCTCGACAGTTAACTTATACTAAAGCCTTGTCCGCTTCACGGATGGCTCCTGAATTATTTTGCAATTTCGGGTCAAAGTGTCGATTTATTTATTTTTTGTATGATTATAGATCCAGAATGTTCCCATGATCATTTTTTTCAAAAATTACAGATTTTTAAAAATGTAGATGGGGGGTAATCAAAAGTTAGCAGAATTCCCTGTTAGAATTAGGGGAAAATGGTTTTACCAATTCTTTTATTTTGCTCCTATTGGTAACAGCAAGTGCTGAATTCAATATCGGTTTTTTGATGTGTTCAACTGTTATGAAAAACAAAATATCACTGGCCTTTGGTTGGAGTGCTTACTCATTCAGATTCAGTGAAGTGAAAGAAAGGAAATGTCTCTACATGAGCATAATAATCTTAGCTTATCAAATAGTAAATTAAATATAGTCGCCAAGGCCACACTTGAGACCCAAGAAGAGGCCCTCCAGGAAACGAAAGGACACTTCGATGTCTTCTCAGCCAAACTGTAGAGTTGTATAATTAAAGATTTTACCAATGTGTTTAATAGTCCATAGATTTCTTCTTTTGAGTTTTCTCGAAACTCTGTTCTTTTGTCTTATTTTTCTACCTCCTCTGTAGGACGGAAGCTTTTTTTTTAAAAATCTCTTTCACTTCTTGAGAAAAAGAAATTAATGAGTAAAAAATCTCAAATATTTCTGCCCTTTTATATACGGTAATATGGCATTTTAAAGAATTCATTAAAAAAAAAAAAAAAAGCTAGAAAAACTCTTCCTTTTTCTCCCCACCCTACCCCCCGTATTTTAGATATCAGATGTTAAAAACAACATGCAAAGTTTGGAACGATCTAGTATGGCAGTAAAGGAGGAGACAGATTCTGAAAAACAGCACAGCCTCTAATTTAGCGGCCGTTTGCATGACAGTAGTCACGCCAGCAAATTTCAAGGACATTCTGAATCAGAAAAACATGCCAAATACACACGCATACCGTAAAATGACCTAAGGTCAAAGGCAAAACAAAAAACAACAGCAACAACAACAACAACAATAACAAAACCAAAAAAAAAAAAAAAAGTTTTCAGATGCCGCCCTACCTACCTAAGGTTAATGCAGACCAAACTATCGAAAATCAAATCCTCTATTCCATACAGTCATTTTTATAATGATAGGACAATGAGGTCCAATAAGTCTGTCGTGAAGCAGTTAACACATTTTTATTTAGTATCCGTGTCAAAGATCGTATAGCATTTTGCTTAATTTTTCAGCCCCCTTCAAAAATAGCCCAATCAGATTGGAATGTTTGATTGTGGTTGTCGCTCTTTTACTGTCTTAAATGTCCTTGCCAGGATCATTTGTGTGAAGCTATTTAAAACATTTTATATTAGAGCTCATAAAGGAATCTGAAATATGAAACAAGGTTTGAGATTATTCCTCACTAGATAAGTCTGTCCAGTCAAGCCTTTATGTCACTGAATCTTCAAGAGTTACGGCTATTTGGAGTTATCTGGTAATTGGATTCGCACTTGATGTTAATGTCAGAATTAGTGAAAGGACAAACAAACAAACAAACAAACAAACAAACAAACAAACAAACTAAAGCAACGCGAAGAAATCACAAAACAAAATGTTTGACAACATAAACATTGCGTTGTCCGAATTAATAGTGTGATGGGGGGGGGGGGGGGGG
>JBCAUA010029768.1:0-12346 GCA_038406235.1 Peronia verruculata
ATGCTAAAGACGATGGAAAAGGTTAAAAGAACCTAACCCTAGTAATAAAAAAAAAATCACCTCCAGGACGCGCCCCCCCCCCCCTTAAGCTCCTCATCCGGTAAAATATCCGTACGTTATTGAGATTTTTTAAAAAAATGGCGTGGGGGGGGGGGAGGGGGGTTTCACAACGGCGTTTCTCAGACATTCTGGTGGATTTTTTTGTAGAGCTAGACGTCTGCTAAGCGAATGTTTATGTTCTGACTTTATTAAGTGCTTGCCGCTGAATTAACAATAATAATTACTCTACACATTATAAACAAATTGTTATCAGAATGAGGTCTCACGACAAATGAGATGAAAATAGATGCCAGAAGCGAGTAGCTATGTGAATACGGAATGCTACATGTGGAACGCACAAGACAGTGAAGAGGAAATGACAGTGGAATCTCGATCTCGATTCTAGATCTAGATCTAGATTAGATCTAGAATCTATCTAGACTCTAGATCTTGATCTAGAGATCTAGCCTATAGCCTATCTTCTCATATGCTAGACTCACCTTGAAAAATCCGTCGCATCCATTTGAATGGCTTTATTTTTCAGCTATCTCTCATCACAGAACAAGTTTAGGCAATGTTCATTAGACCACTGCGGTTTCCAGAGGTCAGGGACAAAGTGTTGCGCTGCTCACTAACTTATGCGAGTGAGTCTGGGATCACCGAGTCTTGGACGGCCTGTGGCACAATAATTAACCACTGCTAATTATACACATCGGGAAATTCGGAACCGTGACTCAAGTTGGAAAAGACTTTGATAAACTTGACGTGTTTTCCACAGAAATCCCAATCTAGATCTAGATTCTGGAGGAAAAGAACGAGGAAAACAAATCAAAACCAAGGATAAGATTAAGAGGAGCTCTATCGAAGGGAAGCTACTCATGTTCTGATCAGATTGACACTTTTATGCCCTAGTGATCTCCCCCATTTCGTCATCGCTAAGGCTGAGCCTGTCGCTTGCCTTGTCTTCATACCGGCATTTCTTTTCTTTCAGCTCCGCTTGTTAGATTTAAATCGCTTCCAGTTGTATTGAAGGATCACTATCGACACATGGCCCCTCTCTCTCTCTCTCTCTTCTGCGCCCTCGCCATTTGAGAATACAGATACAGGTATTATCAATCTCTTTCTCTCTTTCTTTTCTCCGTCTTCGAAATTTTGTTTTCTCACCAATCCACTCTCACTCTTCCTCCTGTCTCTCTGTCTCTCTCCCTCTCCTCGTCTTACTATCTTTTATTTCATCGGGCTCTTTGTCTCTTTCTTTCTCTCTCTCACATACTTGCATGCTCACTTTTTCTCTCATTCTCCCGTTCTCTGCTTCCCATATCTACCTTTCTCTCTCTTTTTTCTTCCTGATTTTCTTTCACGGTTCCTTTCTTTCTCTTCTCTAGTATCGCCATTAGACCATTAACTGGCTCCTTATTCAGTCCTACCAACTACAAACAATAGCATCGCTTCACAATATTGGCAAAGGGAGCAGCCCAACGATAAAGTTCTTTTTCTTTTTTCTTTTTTTTTCAGACACAGATCACTACATCAAAACATCTTTGCAACAACAATACAGCTCAGCAACGCACGGTCGTAGGTCAAAGAAAACGTTTCAAGGACAGTTTGAAGGTCTCCCTCGGGGATTCCAACATCAACGCAGAGTCCTAGAGGACCCTGGCCTCCGACAGACCCTCCTGGCGCCATCTCATCACCAAAGATGCCACCACAGCAAAAGAGAGCAGGTCCTCTCAAGAAGAGAGGACACTGGCAGCGCGCAAGGCAAGAGCCACCAGCACTAACAGCACGGCCCCTACCCATTTCTGTCCCACCTGTGGGAGGGGCGTCCTGTATGTCCCACCTGTGGGAGGGACTTCCTCGCCTGGATTGGCCTCGCCAGTCGCCTCCGGACCACCAGGTCAGCCCTGGCTAGATCGATGCCGTGGGCATCTTTGACAACGAAGGACGAACAACAAACAAACAAAAATTATCACCATCTTCGTTTTATACATAAGTGCCTTTAAAAATTTAGGACGGACTCTCAATCGGCAACTAACTTAATGCAGATGCAAGAGAGAAACAGCACTATGTAGAACTCGATATACTAATAGTGGAATAAATTGACTAAACTGGCCAATTTCTCAAACTTGTTAAGTCCCTCATCGAGTTAAAAAAATCATCATTATCATCATCACCGCCATCGTCGTCATTTTATAAAATAGAAAAAGACTGTCCAACCGGCAACTAACACAACAATTTAGAAAAAAGTTTTGAAAAAAGCAAATAACACTTATAAATAACTTCTTGATGTTGAATCGAAGGTAAGCCAAATTTTCGGACCAACTTGGTCCTTCTTCAGGGCAACCGGCAACTAATCAAACAATTAAAAAAAGAAAAAAAAAACCAACAACAAATAACACATATAAACATCTTGTTCTTGACGTTAAAGTGAATACTGCCATCATCATCATCATTATCATCCTTCTCCTCCTCATTATCATCATCATCATCCTTATCCTCCCCCTCCTTCTCCTCATTATTCTCCTCTCCCATCTCACCAGCATCGTCGTTGTCATAATTATGCATGTCTGCCGTAAAAGAAGCACAAGTGACACAAAAAGGAAGAAAAACTTGAGTATGAAATTTCAATATTGTATTGTGCAATCAAAATAATCTGAACAAGATAATAACTTAAAAAAATAAATAAATAAAAATAAATACATGTACAAAGCAATTCAGTTCAGAGAAGGAAGTATAAAGGGGAGGGGTGGGGGGGGAGGGGTGGGGGACTTTCAAAATAAAATTTTAATAATCCTGAAAGAAGAATAAGAAACAAGTAATAAAGAAAAGAGAACAGAAAACTAATGTTGCTGTTAAAATGATCTCGTGCTGAGGTGACAGTAACACTATGAGACGGAACAAGTTTAGAATTTCAGGGTTAAAAACAAGTTCAGGTATAAAACATATCGTGAGGTAGATAATACGTGGCTAAAGAACTTTGAATTTAAAACATTAAATTAGGAAAATAAAAAAGTTTAAAAAAAAAAAAAAAACGCTCTCAGAAAAGATACCAATGACATGGAAATACATTTTATTTTGCAATTCGTTCTTACTTTTAGTTAAATGTGTTTTGTTTTTCTTTCTGCACTCTTTCAATTCTTTCTCGTACACAGATCTATTTAAACATTTGTTGCACACGGCGAAATCAGTTATCACTCATTCTTCGTAATTCATTTAGATTTAGTTGCCCAGTTTTAACTTGCATGTGACGCAGATATGTTGAAATACATGTATTACAATCCCGGGACTTAAACAACAACAACAACAACAAAAATGCAATACCGGTGTATCGATCCTCTACCAATTTTTTTCCCTCATGGAATCGAAGCGCATTACGGAAATGAGGCCACGAAGGTCACGCAGCTGTCTACATTACAGATGAATGAAATATAGCGGTCTCTCTTTCTCTTTCTCTTTCAAAAGCATCTGTAGCTGTTTTCTCCACCTAAATCAACGCTTCTATAGATCCTTTCCACGTTCGTGTTTACTTCCGTGTTTGCATGCGAATTTTTGGTGGGTGGACGCGGAAGCGAAAGGTCATAAGTGATTTACTTCCGTGTTTGAAATGTAAACAATAGATTGGTGGGCGGACGCGGAAGCGAAACGTCATAAGTGAACGGCCTATAGCCAGTGTTATATCTGTAGTAACTTGTGAGCAAAATAACACTTTATAAGGACGAACTGGCGATGATAAATCACCGCATAAACGATTAATGTGGGACATTTACAGAGGAAATCTACTTTAGTGATGCTTCCGTGGTTTACATAAGTGATGAATCGTTAGTAAAAAATAACAGTATCTTTACCTTCCACAGTTTTCTTTTTTAAAAGTATTTTTAGGTATTGTCTGTGTAACTTTGGAAAGATTTGTTGCAATGGCGAGCGGTAAAACATTAAGCACAGATTATGCTCATAAAAGCCTAGTCTGATGTAGGATTTGACAAATAGCAACCTAAACGAATTTTAGAAGAAAAAAAAAAAACTGACGAAGACTAGCATGATAATGTTTAAATAAGCCCAGATTATCAAATATCATATAAACAAAAGTATCTTTAACTGTCAAGGTGTCAAAATATGGCGCCGTATATTGATTTGTCAGCACATTGTTCTAAATAACCTGTTAACCACAGACATAGGCAATATCAATGATGTAATAGATAATTAATTTCTAATTGTGATGCGGCTCCTTTTCAGTGGCACATAACTGACAAAATCCGTGACAAAAGCCTATGGTATATAAACGTATTAAAAATTGTTGGAGAAAACTCAGTAATACAAACTCAGTAATATGTGGAGTTCCTCAGAACCAACGAACAAAGAAAGGAAAGAGACACAATTCTGACACCACATGATGAAATCCGGCACTGGTCTTTTCGTTACATGGAGTTACTGGTTTCATATTAATGCGTATTAATTTTGCTTTCTACTGGTTAAAAAAAAAAATCAGTTCTGCATCTAGTATTAATTGGCAATCAAAGACAATGACGGTGACCTGCTGCTGCTGCTGAATTTTAGTGAGAAAATGTCTCATTGCTCTTGCTAATCCTTATTAATCCTTACCGAAATCATGTTACTTGCCTAAATAACAACATAAAAAAAAAAAAAAGTATTTCAGCAAATTCAACTCTGAAATAATTTTCTTTCACAAAACTGTTTATTAAAAAAATCCGCTCACTGTTAGGCCACACCGCATTTCACAGTTCTGTCAAAACAAGTCTATGCCGATGGTTTCAAATTTTGAAAAAAGAGACTCGTCTATCTAGCTCAAGTATCGCAAAATCATTTAGAAAAGATGACATCATATAATATGGTTATGGTTTTTATAAGCTTTTCAATCTCCTGTAGTGGTGGTTATCTCAGCTGCCCACAACCGTGGTCAAAAAATAACATAACACTATTGTGTTATGTGATCTGAGCTAATCTCCTTGAGACGTCATAGATCTAGAGATCTTCTTTATATATCCCGCTAATCTCATCAGTAACAAGTAGACCCAGTAACATTTATGGGCTAATTGTGTACAGAATGACACGTTAGAATCAATGAAGGGGGGGGGGGGTTGGGGTTATTCTCTTGATCTCTTTTGATTCCTCCGCTAATCTGTTTTCTTAAACTGTTACATTCTCATAGAACCTAGATCATATCATAAACAATAAAGCGTAACCTGTCCCATGGGTTTGGCTTTAACATAACGATAAATAATTATAACAATAATAAATAATAAAAATAAACAAAATGATAAAACAAAGACAAACTAAGAATAATATTTCAAAACCACATTTAAATACAGCTCTGTACAAAACAAAATTGCAGAGAACGTTGACAAAGACAAGAACACAGCTCTATTTCTCATTAATAAATGGGTTCATCAGGCTTCACAACCACACATGTATCAAACAACATATCAAATATATAGCTATATAAGTGTCGCTCGCTCTAGTGGTCAATGAGACTGGACAACAAGGGGCAGGAGACAGCGTGGACATACATGATAATATGCAATGTAAAAGTTGTAATGGTCCTGCCCTTTATAACAATGTACTGTGCTGATACCACTTTATCACTCTTTCTTTCTCATTCTTTCATATTTCCTCACTCATCACATTTCATCTTTCATTCTCTAATTCTCTCATTCCTGTTCAACTTGTCCATTCCTCTGTCTGTCTGTCTGTCTGTCTGTCTGTCTATCTGTCTGTCTGTCTATCTGTCTGTGTGTATGTCCATCTTTCAGTCCGATAAATCTTTCTGTTTGTCTGTCTGACTATCTATCTGTCCAGCTGTGTACCTGTCCGTCTCTTTGACTGCCTGTCTTTTCGTATATCTGTCTGTCTATCATTCTCTCGTTCGATCTTTCAATCTATTGATCTATCTACACATTGCCTACAACATCATCTTGTCCTCTATAAAATGAAATATACACATACAGAACATTGCATAAACAACGACAAATTAAACTACTAACAAATGATAAATTAAACAAAGAAAATCATTGGCCGTTTTGCCCTTGATTCCCAGTACACAAATGTTGCCTTGGAGACCAGTTTCAATATATACACCAATAATTAATTATATATAATTAATATATAATTAACCAACCGTAAGCCTTGCAGCTGTGTACAAAGGCGGTGACTAATTCTGTCATATCCAGTCTGTAAGCATAAATAGACAAAACAATAAAATGCTGCTCTAGAAAACTATTTAAAAAAAAAAAAAAAAGATAAACAGCATACAGAATTGCTGCATCGAAAAGACCTGCGAAATATGACTTTTTTTTTTTTTTTTACATCATCAGTGACTTTATTGTAAACTTTAAAAAAAAAGATATCATGCGTACGAAGTAAACAGAAGCTAAATCATGAAGGTCTCAGAAATAGATCTATGATGGAGTTTTACACAAGTGATTTGATGCCAAGTTAGGAACAAACATTAAAAATTCTTACAGAATAAAAAGTCATTACATGTATGATTTTTACATATTCAGTGATTCTATGGTAAGCTTTCTTAAAACTTTCACTTCATACAGTCATAGTTTTATTTGATTCATCAAGTTAATGATGACAAAAGAGGACTTATGTTAAAAGTTTGGTCTGCAAAGAAATATAACTAAACTGCCCAAAGAAATCAACTAATAGAAAAACATACCGCCATCGCAATGTACAGATATCCTTATAAATGGAAAACTTGCTCGTTTTCACAGTATTGTGTTATTTCCATCCATGCGGAGACTCCTCTTTTTCCATCATCTTATTTTAATCAGTAACTGTTTTTTATCGTTGTTTCCCTAACTCTCTGTGGAGACTGTATTGGTTAACACTGTGGTGTGATAACAATGAAGAGGTCGCAGTACTACAATAGTTTTCGGAATAATTCCTTATGGGAGTTCCTGTGCATTATCACTTGGGGTGTCCAGTCCCGCCGATATTTGTCATTTCTTATTTAGCATTTTTATTATTATTTTTGGTTAATTTATTGATGCCATTTGTGCTCCATGCCGTTTCTAATATCAATCCACATTTTGTTTTCGCAGTGACTCCCCTTATTCTGCCTCGGAATCACCCACAAGGCTGCAGCGGAATAATTATCTACGCATTCACACTCACTGTACTTTGTAACTTTTCCACATATCGTATTATTTGTGTGCCCACCAGTAGACGGAACTGTTAACTTACTGACTGCCTCTGTATTACATTAATTTTGTATCTACGGCATTTTCAACTGTACAGGCGTTGCAAGCGCACTAAGAACTCCGTTTGTCTAAAATTACTCTTGATATCTTATTATCATTTACTACCTGGGTACACCACGGCCTCCATGGTAGGTTTTTTTTTAAAAAAAAATATAATTATAGTCCTGCGACTTAAATTTTTGGGTCAGCATGCGCACCTTGATGCTGATATTTTGGTTCATTAAACTGAATATTACTCAAAGAAAACGTGTTTTGAACGCGTCATGTGTCCCCAACAGAAGTGATGCCGGACAAAATTAAGAATAGTTTGGCATTAAAAAAAATAAATCAAAACAACTGTAAATTCAATCAAAATAAAGAATAACCTGTAATACAGTTGGGAATCAGTTGCCCACGTCTGTAATTTTATCTGAATTTTAAATGCCTGCCAATTCCGACTTTATTGGACCATAAGATAAGTGCCACGCCCCCTGATCGCTCTTTTTATATAGATTTGAATGATAATGATATCAATGATAAATATCCACAAAAATGCTCTGTAGCTGTTTTAACCCATCTTTAGGGGAAATAGGGAAAATATATCTAATTAAGCACAGATTTGAAGATCCCCTATGGAGTGTTTGCACCCCCTACTATAAGTAGAACACTCACTTGTGTGTGTTACCACTCCACCACAACATTATTATCACTGGTCCCATGCATTGGTTCATTTTTTTTCCTCTGTCAGTGGCAGTGAATAGTTTGGAGTGTACCCCCTGCTAAAATTTGACACAGTGATTTCCAGCTGTTCCTTTGGTCGGAACAAATCTAGCCTCGCAACGAAATGTAGTCTATTTATTAGATGGATACATTTTTGTTTCCTCATGCAAAAACATTTTTGTTTCCTCATGCAATGATCACATGTGTATTTATGCACTGAGATCAAGACATGAACTCATAATTTTATCATAGCTGGAAAAAATCTTGTAGACTGTATAATATCACGAACTAGTGAGAAAAAAGTACTGTAAAAAAATGTTTCTTTTTTTTCTTCTAATAGTAGGTCTGTAACAGACATCCACAATTATGTGCCACTACTTTTCTCTTCATTCAATGGTTTTTAATAATTCTATATCACTGAGAATATTCCTTGTTCAGTGACCCAAGTTTGTATTATTTTCATCAGTCAATCTTGGTCTCACTGGGCCTTGTTTGCCTTGCACCTTTTTTGTCAAAACAACTCTTTCAATGTTTTATTTCGGGTATTATGTCCCAGAAATTCCAATTGCCACTGTGAAAATGTGCAAAAAATAAGGGATGCACACTAGCTTGTTTCACTCTGGGAAATGTATCTCTAGTAGTGAAATTCTTTTCTTTATTTCATACATACTGTTTCTATGTTGTGACTGTTCCAATTATTATTATAAGTTTGTTTTTGTTTTTTTGCCATGACAATTCTTTCATAACTTTTTTTTTTTTTTACATTGGAATTGCATCACTTCTCTTTGTGGGACAGACATAGATGAATGTGCCAACAACAGCAGCTACTGCAGTGCTATAGAACATTCATTTTGCAACAACACTGATGGTGGAGCTGTCTGTGTCTGTAAGGATGGCTATGGGAGAAGAAACACAAGTGCTGACAAGTGGACATGTGAGGGTAAGATAATGGCCATCATCCTCTGAACTGCAGATTTTATAAAGTTTATAAGGATGTGAAAACATCAAACCCCTGCTCTGTTGTGCATTTCTACTGGGCAGATTGTGAATAATTTTTACAATGTGCGGTTGCAACCATTCATAAGAGGACCATTTATGAAAAGAAATTGAGATGGGACACGATGAAATCAGGCTCTCGTCAAATTTTGAGTATATGGACTTATTGGTATCAGTGTGAAGATTATTCATTTCCCTTTCTGTGTGTGTGAAAATGAGTTCAAACCTCAAGTAGAAGTTGAGATATTGACAATTAAAGATGATAGGGGTGATCTGTTGCTGTAGCTGAATTTCTTGAGAAAATGGCCAATTACTTTTGTAAATCCTTAAAATGTGTTGTTAAACCATGACACTAAATTACAATTTTTGGGCTTTTACTCGATGTATTTCAGTAAATTGAACTCTGAAATGTGTTTTTAGATTGATTTGGAAGGGTTTAGTAAAGGAAAAAAAAAAAGCTTAAAAATTCATTCACTGTTGATAAACACGTGATTTCTCCGGTTGGCTCAGTTTGACGAGCACCTGATTTCATCCTGTCACATCTCAATCGCATATAATAGGAGTGTCGTTAAAGCTCATGTCCACTCCCACTTTGGCATCAGTAGATGTCTTATATATCAGTAGTCCGTGACAGTTGAATCGCTTATAACAGGATACCCGCACCGCTAGGAGCACACAATATAGTACACCTGTAGACTCAAAGGTATTCTGAAACTGCACGAGGTGTGAAAGTAGGTCAAGCCCACATTTACTAGCATGATTGCTTGACAACCGCTATTACAGACCTGCTTACCCTCACAACAGCGAAAGAGGGATTTCTGACTAAAAAGGAGGGAAATTTACCAACCCATAGTTCTTGCTTAGAATTACTATGTATTACATAACAAACTAATAGAACAACATCCGCATGTAAACTTAAGATTTCATTTGATGCAAATATTACATATTAAATTAGATCTGGATTCCTTACAGCCTTTGCAGATTCATAGCGTAGTGAACAGTTTTCTGAGCTTTACTTTAATTCATGTATAGATCTAGTAATTTTGAACTATTCACAAAAGTTCAGAAAATTCATTGCACAAATTTCTATTTTTTGTGCTATCCTCTTACATTTCTGGAGGAGAAGGGGTGCTACCACTTCACTGAGGGGTGGGAAAGGGGAGTACATGGTAAGTTCATTGTCAGCCCAACACAAGACATATGCACTTTCCCTTTGATCCAATGCTCTCACCACTGACCGCTGTTTCACATTCATCTGCTTCTGCATGTGACAAGTAATAATATAGAACAACGGATTCTTGATGGTTTGGATTGCCCGGTGGGACAGAAGAGGACAATACCAGTGGGCTCACACAGTTGGCGGGACTGGGTGTGGGTGGGGTATAGCCAGTGGACGGAGAGAGGCAAACTGACTGAACTATAACTGATGCATGGCAGTGAAGCGGTTAAATTCTGGCATTGATAGTGTTAACTATCTCAAAAGGAAGCAGGTGTAATAGCCATCTCATAGAGAAAAAGTAGCCCATGAGTGAGACAACCTCTGTCACAAGTGCCAGCAGGGATATGACAGACCAGTCAAATTTCACACCAAAATTATGTTGGAATCGCCAGGACTTGTTTTTTTTTGTTTTTATTCCTTCCTCTTACATGAAGTAAGCAAACAAGACCTGTAGGCTTACATGATGATGCAGATTATGGGCAGCCCGCAGTCTTCTGTCGGATGATGTATATGTAAAGGCATGTATTCGTAAGCTAAACAGGTCGTCGGCATCTGACCACACTTTTGAGTGAAAGATCCCAGGATAGTTCTACATCATAAACATCATGGTCGGCAACAGGGGGACTGACAGTGAAAACATAAAATGAGGGGCGAGATGGGACACCAGGGTTAATCAAAGATTTAGGTTCAAAAGGAAATTACATGAGCAGTTGTAGGCCAAGTGATGATAGGATCATGAATGATGGGTGCATGTGAATGACCACTTAGCATGAGAGAGGGATGGACAAGGTGTAATGCATAACATGCCCAGACTAGGCTCATGATGTACTGTTGGCCTGCAGACACAGGCCTTAGCAACGGTAGACTAGGCCTACTGCCCATAGCAACAAATGGGAGAAAGCAGTTTTCTTGTTGACCTGTGAGTGAAAACTATACAGTGGCAGCATTCAAAATGATGCCTAAGCATGAAATGCGGAAAAACTAATATAAAACATCCAAATTTGTCCAAATGTGGGAATTAATATTCACAGTGTGGGAGTCGAACAGGCGGGGATGCTCATGTGTAATGCCGGAGGGTAGGCAGATCTGCTATTATTTCATCTGCATTGTTCACTGGGTGCACCATAAAGGATGTATGGCAAGCAACAAGATCAGCCAAGTGGCTTTGGGGGAAGGAAGAGGAATGGCTCATTCCATATGATAAACAAAACAGGCTGAGTTAATGGGTCTACATGGACAAAGACAGGATTGACACATATTGCTTCTAATGTTAGATAAGATAAACATGTATCTTGCCATTTGCTGATGACTTGGTCCAATTAACCAGTCCACAATGATGAATACTGCTCAGCAAAGTTATGAATGTAAGGCATTATGCGATGTTGATATCACACTGTATTTCAATTGTTGTAGGCAGTGGATTGAGCAAGATTTATTCACAAGGCATTTTTATCGCAGTCACTTCCCTTTCCACACATCACAGTAATAGTCATTATGGTCTTTCACCTCAGCCCTATGACAATGCAAACAAGAGATCAAGCACAAAGGGATGAGGGAAGCAAGCGGGTGAGGCAATATTGATCTTTCAGTGCACTTTAGGCTGGGTTGCTCTCAGCACTTTGTTGGTGACAGTGATGGGGGAGAGTCCGGAGTGGCCACTGAACTGTTGTGTGCTAGATAGTAGATATCCACATGGGCAGTTGCTCTGCAAAGACTTTGACTATTACATGTAGTCATGTACATACTGTGAACTTCTCTAATATATGTCATATATGATATCATGGTCATTACTGTAGTCTTTGCACAGTAACACAAAAATAAAAGAAATCAATGAAGGGGGACTATCCAAAAAAAAACAAAAAACTGTCCCCTATGATCAGGCAATAGGCTAGCAATGTTTTATTCCTGTATTTCATTGTATGTCAGTCATAACAGGATTTGCTCATAACAGGACTTTTCTTTGGTCCCACCAATCTTGTTTTATCAGGTTTCTTTTATACTGTTTTTCACCACTAATTCCGAGGGACGTCCGAAAAGAAACCGGAAAAGGGGCATAACTTTTGAACAATCCATATTTTTTTCATTCGGTTAATGGGAAACCCCAATACAATCAATTATCTTTCATGGTGCAAAGTTTCAGCACCATTGATGAATGCACTATTGGACACTA
>JBCAUA010029779.1:0-12345 GCA_038406235.1 Peronia verruculata
CTATCTATCTATCTATCTATCTATCTATCTATCTATCTATCTATCTATCTATCTATCTATCTATCTATCTATGTTTTCTCTCTCTCTCGCTCTTTATATTTCTTTCGGATCTAGAGAGAGGGGGTATTATTTAGGATACGGATATTGATATCGATATCTAGTGTGCTTGAGTTATATGTGTGTGTTCTTGAACTCATGCATTATCTGAAAGGTCTATAATTAATCTCCAAAGTTGGTCAAAGGTCCTCAATTTGGTAAGATAATGTGTTTTTTTTGTTCAATACGAATGCAGGCTATAGTCTGCTGCGAGGTAAAAATAAATAAATAAAATCAGATAAAAACCATTTTAAAAGGATTTGCCCATGTAAACTGAACTATTTCTCCTTTATACTGCACAGTTTAATATTCAACATGTTGCTATTTGTATGAACGTCTGAGGAATTCAGGACAAGAATGGTCACGGGACTGGATCTGTTTTGGGCTGACATTTATAAATTCATTTAGATCTAACATCACATGTAACTTGCCATGAAGTAAGGCGTAAAAGGAAATCATCTGATAATAGTGATAACTCGCTAAAATTTGTCGGATCTCTGAATTTTTGACAATCAGATGCATGACTCGACAATACTTCAAATCTTTGTGCATGCTGTTTGTGAATGGAATGTATGTGCGTTATGCAGCGAGTTCCACTCACTCACCTGTGCACTGTTCCTGGAAGACTCTTGGTCTGATGGTGATGTGCGCAGTTTGCGAGGCGGCGGGGCCAAGGTGAGCCAGGGAAAGAGGGGAAAGATCTTAACTCTTCTCGTCTGTGAGAATCGATTTGAAACAGTGAGGGTGTACATGTCTGAGAATGTGACAGGAGCTCCTGGGACTTTGTCCGTTGTTGGTATCACCACATTCAACACTTTTTTTTATATATTATTTTAAATTGATATTTTCCTTTCTCCCCTCTCACAGAAGATTTTTAATTTGTCATATTTTTACTTTATCTTTTGTCAGATCGTGTCAGATCATACAATTCAAAACAGAAAGAGAAAACAAATTTTATAATTTCTTTACAGTGTTGAAGGTGATGATTGAAACTGCGGACAAAGAATCGCTACCCTCTGCCGTTTTCTCGTTAATAAACAGAAGGTTACATATCGTGTAGGTTCCCAGATTATGGGAAAATCAGTTGAAGATCAATTTGCGTGATGCAGTTGTCTCCACCGGTCTGTCCAAACTCAGAAAGATCTACGCGCTGATCACCACAAACTGGATTACTAACGGATTCAATGCAGAAAGCTAAAGTGAGAGAATTCAGACCAACACAAGTAACACAACCCTTCAGCTACAGATGCTGCAGTAGATCACGCTCAACATCCGAATATAACATAATTTCAGGTAGGAAAGCCACTGCAGGAGCAGGAATGGACAGTAGGCCTGTTGTAATTGCTTCTGCGGCATCAAAGAAGAATAAAAATTGCCCCGATGGTTTACCTACGCAAATAAGCCATAAACTGTAGTTACAAATATAGAGCTTAGCATTCGCACTAGTACATGTAGTATCCTGCTGAGTGATCTTGGAAAGTAGTGTAACTTTGCCAGTGAATCCGGGTTTAACTATTTGTTTTTTTACCTGGAGGTTCAGGGACCTGTCTGATCTCACTCATGATTTTGCTTTGAATCTCTTTCTCTCCTAATAATGTAATAATAAGTAGTAATCTTATATCGCATTCAAATGGCTTTAGGTTTTGAGTGGTATTTCTCTTATGCACGAATGAAAATAATGTCATGAAAGAAGAGGCAGTTTTATCTGATACTGACATCCCACAGGATAGATATTATTATATATTATATGTATGTATTCAGTTCTCCACAAATTTCAGTTACCGCTTGTCATTCAAATGTCACTGTAGAATATAAAGGGTTAATATCATGTGATGTTAGGATGGCGTGGCGAAGAATGCTGTTTATCAAAGACCGAGGTGATCACCTTGTCTGGGCGTAGATGGGTGCCATGCCAGCCAAAAATACATAATATGTGCGTTTTGTAAAATAATAGACGTCATGAATCTTGTAATACCCTCGTCACGTTGTGTACCTCTGCTGTTTGTGTCGTGCTATTGTGTACGTGTGTATGTGTGTTTGTTTGTTTGACTGACTCGTAGGTTTGTTGAGTGATTGGAAAACTGATTGATGGATGGATAGGTAAATTGATGGATTGATGAATTGTCCATTTCGAATTAAAAATCTATAAGCTATATATATATAGCTGAGGCCTATATTCCAACTTCACCCTGATTTTTGGTATAATAGATGCGTTGGCATGGCATCCATCGGGCTTGGCAAATAGTGGTGCTCTGGATTCTGCACTTTGTGCTCTCTTGAACTCTGCTCCTTTCTTAAGAAACCATGGATGTGTGCAGTTTCACTCTGCAGTGTAGTACTCATATCATTCTATCTACAAAACATATACATGTACCGCATAGCTATTATTGTGTTCTGAACCAGCAATGGGTACTCTATATTTCACCACTGGAAAAGTTGCATTTGTGCGAACATGTGAAAAAAAAATATTTACAAATACAAGATATTGTTTTGTTTTACATGTACATGTATATGCTTTTCTCTTCACAGGTAGTAATACATGTAGTATGAAGAAGTCATGACGCCCGCCCAGTTCTTGAACCGTGCCAATCTCGTACCTCACATGTTCATACAAGCGTGTCTATTTTTTAAGAAAAACAAAACACACAACAAGGAAAGATCCAGTAGCTGGAGGTACCTTATCATGTCAACAATGACGTCTTGTCGGTCATCAATGACGTCGTGTCGTACGATATCATGTTCTTGTTTAATTTTGGACCACGGTATATAGAACGTGCTCATAGTCACACATCTACTGTCATGTCCTGTGTTATCAGTGTTTAACCTAATCCTCGACACTCCCTCATGTACCGGTATGACTGGTGTCAGTTCAGATTATAGGACTTTGTTAAGATCACTGATTGCTTTTTCGACAAAACATAACATCCAGTTTTGTCCCTTGCTTAATTAATCCCATTGGGCTTTGTATCTATTGTTCTGTGATTGTCTAGAGGGAGCGCCTAAGGGTATCTGTGAGATTTGCTGGATGTCCACATGGGCTGCCTTTTAATGCTTTACTTTAATGATTTCTGCTTATTAGTATTAAATTTACCCGGCTTTTCGGGGCCCAAAAAGTAACCATTCTTTAACTGGACGCTGCTCATTGATTTTTTTTTTTTTTTCTCTCTTTTATTTCGACCCATTAACGTTGAGGAAGACGAAATTGTTTTACTAGGACCAGATGTTTGGCATGGGCAGATTAGTTTCAATTCAATGAGGAAACCTCCTCAGCTTTTCCCAACCCGTGTTAGATCGCTCAAACCTGACTACTTCATACTGAATGCCTGATTCCTCCATATTTTTTTTCAATACCTATGCTTAGTGTTAAACTTCTGAAGTATATAATTTAATATATACCTGCCTTATAAAGATAGCCAGTACAACATATTACGTTAGCATCAGCATTCCCTATTCCATCCGCCTCTTTCTGGGAAACTGAGTGTGGAAACCATAGTGGAGAATCGCATGTTTTCCGATGTTTACTTCTTTCTTACACCATTTTTACTATTTTTACAAATAAATGTACTGGTACTTAGTTACTCAAAATACATTACTATGGTTTCCTTGGTACTGTATAGTTTGATTCCAAACCTTCATTTCCAAGTAGGCACTAAGTAACAATTGAATTTTGCGATCTTTTAAATTCATCAGGGCGACACACCGAATCTATAACTACCTAGGCATACCAACCAAAGAGATTATTATTCAACGAAGATCGAATACGTGTACTGACAATGGCATTCAAACAGATAACACCGCTCTCCTAAGCTATAGTTCCTTCAAGTACAAGTGAAGGTGACGAGCGTATTTGTCTCATTACGTCTATGGTATTGGTCAAACGTGGCCCTTAAATTAATTGTGTAAACAGACAACTAAATAATATTCAGTAAATGGAATAACTACCGTTTGCAAACACGGAGCCCGCAATTCACTCATATCTCTATGTTTTTTTCTTCGAGAATCATTTTGGTCTATGTCACAAATGGGTGAAAAATCACTCAACAATCACACAGCTAGGCAATGCCAAGCACGTGCATTTGGTTGGCTCTATACCGTTTGCATTATATTTCAAGAGTTTATGTTTTTGTTTTCCTTCTTTAATTCCCGATTGTGTGAAAATGTTTTTCGAAAGAGTGTACATGTACTTGATTACATCAGGGGGGCGATGAAATAATGGTGGGTTTAGAAATAAATTATGTCACATAAGTGCTCTTGTGAGAGTGTTATGGGAGAGAGACAGAAGGATTTATCTGTCTGCCTGTTTGTCCATCTGTCTGTCTGTTTGTCTAGTTCTGTTTTCTGGCAGTGGCGTGCATTCCAAGATCTTGACATTAGAAAGACAAAATAGAAATCGAGTTGCCAGTTTGTTTGTTGTTTTGTTTTTCTACGGAAACTGGTAAGTGGGGATGGTACAATCTGCAGTATTTTTTAACATTCCACTTGGAAAGAGACCATTATTCACCTTGCAAAGTTATTGAGAGACTCTTTGGTGATATGAAACCGTATGTCCCGCTGATGGAGTCCAAGGTACGGGAACTTCTGTTCGGCAAAACAGTATGCGGAAACCTTGACATAGATAGAAAGGGGTTGTTGTGTTTTCCTGAGTCGTGGAAAGATTAAAGGTGAGCTGAAATAAACAGAGAGAGAGAGAGAGAGAGAGAAGAAGTAGCAGAGAGAAGAGAGGGGTCGAGTCGCGAAGGAGAACTGATGAACATCAAACAATACATAGTTTTTAACGTTGGGAGCGTCAAGGGACTGATTACGCCTGGTCACGAGGGAAATTGATGCACAAACAGTACAGGCGTTTTATATTTAACCTTAGGCGTATCAAGGGACTAATTTGCTTAAAAATTGGCCCATTGTTCTTTGTATTTGATTCCGGTTTCCTTCAGATGATAGACAGAATACTGACCACACATCGGACATTTCCTCAGGCCAAAATTGTAAACAAAATCAAAAACAAAAACAAAAAGCACATTAAAAAAAAGTGTCATTTCAGGCACTGTGACAGTTCAGTGGTTGCTGCTGACAAAGTGGTAGCGGTTTGAAATCATGATCAAATGAGAACAAAGTGTTTTCTGTGACCTATCATGTTCCTCAGGTTTTCAGAATAGAGAAGTACATGTACATATAAATATGACGCCACTCTTCTCCAGCGAATGTGAAAATGTATGATCTTGCGTTGGAAAGAACTTTTGGCAGTGTGTTAAAACCATTTTAAAGGAGATAAAATAATAACGCCGCCATCCGGGTCAAATTTTGGAAAAATTCAATGATTCCTAAAAAGAAAAAAAAAAAGGAAAGGAAAGGGATGCTCTTGTTGTTGTTGTTATTATTGTTGTTGTTGTTGGTGGTGGTGGTGGTGATGGTGGTGTTGCTGTTGTTGAAAAATCACTGCACCATTAGGGCGACAAGGGTTAAAATTGTAAATTTCATCACCAGCCACGGCCACCGTTTCCTGAGCATAGGCCACTTCATCTTATCTCGAGATAAGTTTACCATTTTATTCCAGAGGAAAGGCTTAAAGTTCTCCATCTGTAACGGTGGTTTTGTTTGCCTGCTTGTTTTATGGATCCCAAAATTAAAATTGTATATGTGCACAGTCTGTAGAACTTTGAGAACTGTCATTTCATTATAATGTACATTATATTATGGTTGGTTGCGTGACATATCTGGGTGCACATATTAACGTGACATTTCCTCGATCCCACCTCTGTTTCATTTTATTTTCTTTTTCCGTCTCCCACCTCCTCCCCTCCCCCCCCCCCTCCTTCTCCTTATTATTCTACAATTGAGTCTGTGTGCCGGGTCAATGCCGAATGAAACCATGTCAGTTCTCCAAATCTATCACGTTCTCACTTCATGGCGGTTTGAGCAATCTCATCAAGAATCATCCTAAATTCACGTGACGCCGAGCGTACACTTTGACTGTTCCATCACGTAGGCTAGAGCTATATTTGTTTGTCTTGAGTCTGGCACATGACAGCGTGATTCAAGTAGCGATAAATCAGCTTCTTTGCCGCCTTGGCAAAATGTCTGCGACAGAATGGCGAGCTTACACGTATATATATTATTATGCACATACTGTCTATCAAGACGAATCAGATCAAATCTAACAGAACAAACCTGCACTAGTTTTAAGTGTGCAGTGCAACAACCCATTGAGCGGTGAACCTGTCCAATCAGTACCGGTAGATGTAGGGAGTTGGTGAACGCTCGTATCTTCGTTTGTTTACCTGTCTGTGACTGCACTTGCTCAGACACTTTATCATGCACTCATCTCATGGGCGTATGTCCTACTGACAGACCAATATGCCTCACAGTGGTATGTGTATGAATGTTTATCTGTCTGTCTGTCTATCTATCTGTCGTTTGTATACTTTAGTCTCAGTCTTTGTGTTGTTCACTCTGTTTTGTTCCCTGGTACATGTATTTTTCCTTTCATTCTCTCTGTCGATACACGATTATGGTATTCGTCTGTTATTTCTTTCTTTCCTCCTCTTGTCGTTTACTTTACCCATCTGTTAAAAAGTTTATATTTTTTTTTATTATGTAAACGTACATGTATCAGTAGTCTGAGAGATTGCACTCCGGCCCATGTTTCTGCCCATCTGTTGGTCTGTCTCCGCCCCCCCCCCCCCACCCGCCTCCCTTTTGAGAAAGATGACAAGTGGTCAATGACATGGTCAGACCAAAGCTTCCTTTGACCTTAAACTTGAAGATAAGGACATGTAGATCTATGTCAGTGTCCACACTTGACAAGCCGTTGACAGGTTTTTAACAGGACAATAGATATGAATACTCCTTCTGCCCAGTTCCTCTGAGGGCTGTCCATCAGATACTCTATCTACACGGGTCATCTGGATACACTTACAGTATCAGGCAAAGACTGTTCTCTTATGTTGTCTTCGTTATCAAATTCCCGATTATACGGTTGATCTTGATACTCGGAGACCATGTTGTCAGAATCATTTTATATAAATCATCTGTCGTATGAGTGGCCATTGAGTGTCCAGCGATCAAAGTGTAGTCATGATATCCCGTGGTGTGACCAACTGAAAAGTGGTCGCTAATGAGACAAGAGTTAACCCTTATATATGTACACTGTACTAAGTGATAGTGTCGGATGAAACTGTAGGCCTCCTCATACTTCTTCACTGATTTTAGTGATATACGAAACTGACAGAAGATCGTGATCTTTGCCCGGTATTTACGTCCTCACCATTTCAACATTTAAATTTGACAGAGATTATAGAACTTGCCTCTTCTGTATCGTGAATCATAATAAAATGTCCAAATTTTACAAAAGATAAAACCTAAAGTAAATTGAAAACCTCCTGTGGGGGAGAGAAAGGAAAACCAACGTAGAAAATGTTGAATGTGAGTTGTAAACAATGGATAAAGTTACAACTTTTGTCACTCTCTCATACATGTCGTGTGTGTGTGTGTGTGTGTGTGTGTGTGTGTGTGTGTGTGTGTGTGTGTGTGTGTTTACGTTCAAGAAAGGCTTAAATGCAACAAGAGATCAGTTCCTTTTAATGACAGTTCGTTTCAATCTTAAATACATAAAATGCAGCTCTGTCTTTCCTATTTTCCTGCTTTTGATCATTCATTGTCATTGCAATAACAAGCCTCATAATAATGACCCATACTGTAGACCACTCAATCTTCACGATGCAATGTGCTCCAAATAGTAGGCAAACAAATAAAACAAACAAAAACAAACAAACAAACAAAGAGCCCAGTGTATCTATCATGAAGCAACTCGCAATGCTAGCTTCCACATTGGTTTTATAAGTATTATCTATTAGATCTACATTGTTTTCTGCAAAGAAAAAAAAACCGAGCATTTTAATGTATAATTACAATATAATCAAAACAGGCCCTTCAAAAGTTAAGGGTTCATATTATAAAAGTGATCACACTGTTCCCATAGTTATAAAATAAAAAAGGACAAATTCCACCGAAAATGAGGCAATAATTTCTCCATAGCTTTGGACCAACTGAGGCGATGAATTCTTTTTTACAGCACAATAAGGAGATCGGAGACTGTTTTTCGAGGCTGTTGTCAATAAAATACTACATGATTCATTTTTCCATCAAACTTCCTAATTCACGAAGAAGCGTGTTCCAGTTAAGCAAAAGGGAAAAAATATCTAGTTCTTACATCAGATCACATTATTTTATTACAAAAGCTATCATTACGTGAGCATTTGCTAGATTCAGATCAACTCGTAGTCCAAACACATTGCTGAAAAGCAACAAAATCCAACCCCATCTGTTCTTGAAGTGTCAGTGTAGGGAGGAATATCTGAAAACGATGATGAAAACGATGAAATTGAAATGGAGGAGAATTCGAGTGTCATAAGAGGACTGTGGAGTGGTCAAGAGCAATTTGTCCTACCTGGTGATATGTAACATATTGTGTAATCGAGATATTTGAGGGCCCAGGCTTGAGAACGACATCATGAACCCCACAAGCTTTCAAGATGCTCGGCATTAACGTTTTAAATCCTAATGCTCCATGTTACGATATAATCATGCTCAAAGAATGGTTTACACGACCATTAAGTTGAAACGATGCCATTGCTGTCCACTGAGCATCATAGATCAAAATCAGTACAACAGATTTCATAACTTTGGAATGCTTGTGTCTTCCTACTCTATCAGTCATAAACTTGAAGTTCAAATTTTTTGACCTAATATCACCATCACCACGTATTTCTTGCTCTCAAGAATGTTAATTTTCTCATTTTCTCTCTTGTAATTGCGAGTTTAATCAGACTGCAGGGAGTTCAGTGCGTGTTCATTTTTTTTTTTTTTTTGTTCATTCAGGAGGTCAAGAATCTCAAACACCGAAACTCTACTTACCTCTCTAATCAGTGAATTTGGCAGCAGTAAACATCAGATAGATTTACATAGCTGTAAGCGGGCATATGGGAGACATCTTCAATTCATAATAACTACCTCTGCCATCTGCTTAAGAAATGAAAGATAACAACAAATATGAATTCATATTACACCAACAATGAAGGCATTGTGTTTCAAGGAGTTGTGCACATGAAATATGGTTACACAAGCATAATGTACTTCCCACATTCTTATAACACGGAAGATGCTTCCAGATAACCAGGGGCAGTGCTTTAAATTTTGCAGTTTTACAAGGCCGGGGATCATTCAGGACTGGCCAGGCACCATATTACTTATGGATTATTCAACCTTAATTCTAATCTCAATCCCTAACCTTAACCCTAGCCACGACGAGATATTATTAAATATAATGCATGTTTAACGACGAGGTAAAATATGGTGCCTATGGACCTGCAGCGTTAAAAACTAAATACAGACACAATGATGCCTATGCATCTAATCCCCTGTGTTCTCTATGGATCCACCCTCGGCAGGTGAGCACAATGGTGTCTATAAATCTTTTCTCTTACAGTTACAAGAAACTCTAAACTTGTTGTCGTTGTTGCTGTTGTTGCTATTATTATTATTATTATTATTGTTGTTGTTGTTGTTGTTGTTGTTGTTGTGGTGGTGGTGGTGGTGGTTGTTTTACCCACTTTTGCAGGTCAAACAGAATAGAAATATTAGCTATGTGGACATTGAATAAATTAAACCATGTCAGCTATTTGTGCTCGTTGTAGAGCACTAGTTTTGTAGTAATGTGCTGCCATTTAGTGAATACATGCATTATGTTGGTGTAATTTGTCACGTCTCAGTACCAGTACGTGTTATTTTTGTTGTTTGAAATGACACGAACCGGGTCAGGGAGCAGCTGGCAATCACATGATTATTGACTGAACCGAAATCTATTTCATCTGTTCTGACTCACAGATTCCGGAGACAAGATCCCTTGGGGGTTTGTCAATCTCACGAATGAGCCAAACTGGTCTTCTGAATACGAGATTTAAGGATATTAATTTCTCGTTTCGCAGCATAGATAGCATTGGCTGCCAAGTACAAATGGTAAGAAGACCCTCTCTTGGATAAAAAGATGGAAAAATTATCATTTTTGCTAAAATCGCAAGTGAGATCAGGACAAAATGTACCCAACATAAACATTGTTACACTCGCTAGTTTGTCAGCAATCAAAATGGCACGACTTTTGTTGACGTTGACTGACCGACGGATTTCCAAAATCACATGAAAATCACGTCACCAGTTTCCTCGTTCAGTGTCTTATCAATGCTAGCTTTGTTCTATTTCTCACACTGTACTGGCAAGGGTTTGTCAGCTAACACTAGAAACATCTACCTCTGAAAACCTTATTACCTCAAGTGTTACTGCCATTGTCCCTGGAAAATTGCAAATCGACAGGTGAAAACCAAAAATCTTTAAAGAGAAATTCACACACACACACACAAAAAAAAGGCGAGATCAGTATAAAATGTTTTGATGATCGAGTTAATTTTCATAGGAAAATGTCTTAACTCCGTTCTGTCGTGGTACTTAAGACAACTAAATATTAGTGGGTCGAATTGTCAACTTTTTGCCTGAGATTTAGCGCAAATATGACCCACTTTCTCCAGTCCTTTACCACGGTTTGTCCATAATTGGTAACGACCAACTTCGACATTCTGTTGGGGATCAGGAAGTTCTTAATGCCCTCGCACGACGCTACTCACTGACACGACCCAAAGTACTGGCCTCAAAAATGAACCACCGGAACGGGGCAGTGTTCAAGTCCTGCACAGTAAACAGACCAGGGCTCCCAACCAAGGGGGTCGCGAGGACTTCAACTCGAGAGCGGTTGCGTAGTCTTGCTAGAGATGGCTTGAGAAAAAAAATTAATTTCAACTCATCAATTACACATTTTTATGCTCTTATATACATGTATTTTGTTTTTATTTTTGTCTTTGTTTCAATGGAAAAAAAAAGTGTCTTAGATAAAAGTGTTCTATGCCATAAGATGACATAGGTTTGCATGTACAATATTCCCCAGTCCAAGCATTCCAATGTGTAGCAGGCAGACGTCTCAATCTTTCCGCGATGCCTTTAGTGGTCTAAGCTGTTGGATAGAAAGAGAGAAAGTTTGCCAATAATTATAGGATTCTTGAATATATTTGTTGCTAGATGTTTCTTTCCTTATCAATCATAGAAAAAAAAATGTAAATCAAATTTGCTGACAGCAAGGATTCGCCAGTGCAAAAACGTTAGGAACCACTAAATTAGACATTGGAATAGCTCATGCGATTTAAAAAAAAAAAAATTTTCCAAACAACCGATATATTAAATCATCATCTTAGAACTTGAAGTGGGCTTTCTGTAATACAACGATTCTGATGCAACAGCCAAAATGATCTGCAATCAAAGTATTAGGTTTCATTGTCTCCCTAGATCTCGGCCACTTTCTTCTTTTTCCACCCCTTCTAACACATCCGACAACAAATATAAAGAATGAAAGCAAAATAAATTAAGGTTCCCAATATTTTTTGTCGCATAGCACTGTCTCTTACTTATTAATTCCAGTCTATACAATTCGTTCATTTTTCCTGTGTGGATCTGCTTTGTTTTGTCTTTTTTTTTTTTCCTTTTCTGAATTATTTTATTTTCAAGAGTTATTAAATTTGTAGCAGAATATCATTTGCGTCCTTCTTTCCTCTTAAGGCAATGTGTCGATCTAGAGCTGTTGTCCGGTCGTAGCCCTCATGAATTTTACAAGGTCATGGATATTGATGCCTGAAAGCCAGCTATCGTGGTCTCAGGCTATCGCACAAGGCAATCATGGGTTATCGATCAGTCATTTCTGACCTGGTATACGAATGTGTTTACACCGGAAATTTGTCATTTCCTCCAGTATTCTGTATGGATTATTAAGATCCGATTGAAACTAGTTATTGAAGCATGCTCTGCTCTTCTCTTCTTCTTTGTCCTTACTTTCAAATCCACAAGTAGTAGGATCATCTCTGTTTACCCTTTCTACCTGCCCTTCTATCACTCCGTTTGTCTCCCTGTTCATCCATTCCATCAGTCGAGCCATCCATTATCCATCCATCGATTTATCCATTCGTCCATCCATGCAGGTATTCATCTATCCATCCATCCATCCATCCATCTATCCACCCATCCATCCATTCATTTATCTATCTACCCACTCACCTACCCGTCCGTCATCCATTTGCCCATCCATCCATCCATCCATTCATCTATCTATCTATCTATCTATCTATCTATCTATCTATCTATCTATCTATCTATCTATCT
>JBCAUA010029789.1:0-12345 GCA_038406235.1 Peronia verruculata
TGCATTGTGTCAGTCTGAAGCCAAGGCGGAGTCTCTATGGTCAAAACAAACACCCTGAGGCGCACTGGCGCTGGCGATCCAGATTGACAAGCCGGGCAAGGCGCCCCGCTGGGCGTTGTAGCCCTTAGGCTGGGTCACAGTTCTAGAGTTAAGGTCTAATGCTAAACATCTTGTCAGTTCTACTTTTTTTCATAGATCAGCAAACATTTAAATTGAATATGTATCAGGAGAGTGTTTATACATCACATTGCTCTCAGAAGAGGGTTAAAGAAATGTGTAGCATAATCAGGGGTTTTAGCACCTGAGGCTAAAATTCCCAGTTTGAAATAACAGTCACTCCCAGTTGGGAAAAAAACAGATTTATTTTGTAATTTCTGTTGTTGTTGTTCTTGTGATGCTAAGCCTCCTATGTGGACTATCATTATCATAATCAATGTTTTTACACATACAAGTTGAAGTTGCATAAAATTTATTCCAACAGGTCAGGTTATCAAGGCATGGGATCTTGGTGTGGCTTCAATGCGAAAAGGGGAACTTGCCAAATTAACTTGTCGTGCAGAGTATGCATATGGAGAAAGTGGATCACCACCTAAAATTCCTCCTAATGCCACGCTTGTTTTTGAGGTGGAGCTGTTCTCTTGGCAAGGTAATAAATAATGCATTGCTGACCTACAAGCTTTTTATGCATGTGAAATGGAAAAAGTACAAAGTCCCTTTGACTCTGTGTAAGTAGGTAATAATTAACTGCTATTGCAGTCAACCCTTGAAATAAGAATAAACAACTGAACTTGTTTACATTTTAATTTTTACTCTTACTAAAAGGAAATAGAGCTGATGGACAGGCTGAAACCTAGAATTTATAACAGTGACTGAGATCTTTTAAATGAATAAAAGAAAATACTAAATAATTCTTCTTATATATAATCTGAAGTAAACTAGCTAGGCAATAATGAAAAATGGCCTTGATTTCAACATGATTTAATCTTTTTTCTATAAGGTGAGGATGTTTCTCCCAACAAAGACAATGGTATTATTCGCTCCATGGTTTCGGAGGGTGAGGGCTACCAGAATCCTGGCGACTATGGATCTGTCACAAGTGAGTTTATGTGTCAAGTTATGATTTTTAGAGGGAAAAAAATTGGGGGGGGGGGGGTGTTTGTTTTGGGCTTGGCTCATTGGAATCTAGTGGCAGAACAAACATTTTAAAAAAATTTTTCTTGTCTGTCTAAGGCATGCACAAAACCCATTCTTTCATCAATTTGTGGCAGCACAAACCAAGGCATGTACAAAACTCATTCTTTCATCAATTTGTCTTAATTACATAAGTTTCTGGTTTGAAATGTTAAAAATGTTTCTGGTTTAATTGCTGTATTTTGTCTCTTAGTTCCATAGGCAGAAATTTAAGAATGGACGAGAATGACGAATGAGTCGTCTGCCTGTTTGTTATAATTCTGTAAGGCCAAAAGAAGTGGTTGGAACCATTTTTTTATTCTGCATTTAAGCTGGGCAAGTATATCGAAGTTGAGACATTCTTGATTATGACTTTGTGGTGAGGATTTATTTATAAATCTACTTTTCAAGCTTCAGCATATTCAAGTTATATAGGACATGATGGTGAAACAAAGAACCTGCAATGGTTTTAGAATGCAGCAATAAATCTTAATTCTTGAACACTGTAAAGTATTTGTATATTTGTGACTCTGAGAATCACATCGTGTAAAATGAGAGGTAAATAAAAGCTTTTTTATCATTATTTTATTTCAGTCAAATTCTCAGTCAAGCATGATGATAAAGTTATTGTTGAGGAAACCACATCCACATTCGTCATTGGGGAAGTGGAAGACCCAAAAATAGTATCAGGGTTAGAGACAGCATTGAAGAAAATGAAGAACAAAGAACATTCCAGATTTACCATTGCCCCGGCTTATGCTTTCGGCAAAGAGGGAAACAAAGAACTTGGGGTTCCTGCGGGTGCTACTCTGGTATATGATGTGGAATTGTTATCGTTTGAAAAGGTAAGGTTCTCACTCAATATATATAATATCCATGAAATTTTCAAAGATTCCATTTGGTATTTTGAAGACAATCAAAGATTTGCGATTGGGCATTGCGTACCATATATCCCTTCATTAAACTTCTATTCAAGCTACACACTCATGTACAGTGGTTTCTACCTAAGAATCCTGCTGCTTATGAACCCAGTCTGCCAAGGGGCCAGGGAATTTGTTCTCTATTGGTATTAGTATAATTTACTTTAAAAGAATCTGCCTCTGCATTAGAAACCCACCGAAGAGCCAGGTGTTGGGTCAAGACCATTACTACTCATTATGTAATCCCACATCAAGTTTGTCCACTCCAGTGAAACACATAATACAAGGTGTGGAATAAGGGATGGGTGGAGTACAGGGAACAGACATACATGGAGGCTGAATGATGTGTGAACAGGCCACATATGGACTACCCATAACCATTTCTTTGCTTGACAACTGGGAGGGCAGCGCCCCGGATTTGTTCTGTGAATAAGGAGAAATAGACTTTGCCTCCTGACTAGTCAGATATTTTGGTCAGAATTTCATTCCATGTACTAGTACTAAGACTAGTCAGATATTTTGGTTGGTGTGCCTAATTTTAAACATTTGAATCACTTATGTGATCATCCAGGAATACTATTTATAACCCCATCATATTTTCCTTTAATGATGCTTTCATGTAGAATTCACTCAGTGTTTAAAAGAGGCTGGGCAATATTGGTGAAATTGTAAACAAGGAAAAGATGAGGACTCTTCGATTTAATTAAAAGTCATGCACAGCAGACAATGGAGACAGCTGTTCTTATTTGTCCAGAAGAAATCTATAAATCTAGAGGTCAAACCAACAAGACAGTGGTTGCTTGGTCAGAATTTCATTCCATGTACTAGTACTAAGAGCCCTTTTTGTATGTGTGTGTGTGTGTGTGTGCGCATGCGTGCGTGTGTGTGTGTGTGTCTCCTGGTGACCATTTCCATGGCAGAGATCACTGGATTATGCTTTTAAAAAAAAATCCACTACCCCCCAATTTCTCAGTTTCATTATTTGACCATTGTCAATCATTCAAATTATTGAAAGCCTGTTTTAATCTGGCCCTTATTTTGATTGAATAGGGCAAGAAAGTGTATCAGATGGACACACCGGAGAAGATCGAGCAAGCAGAAATCAGGAAAAGTAAAGGGACAGACTTTTTCAAGGTGAGAATTTTGATGATGTGTTGTAAACAGGATGGGCCAGCATTCATGACTCACCTGTTGGTTATGTAAAAAACAGTCATATTATACACTTATAGGACACAAATGTACAAAGCCAATGTTAAGCATAATAAGGAAGGAAAATGATAAATTTAAACAATATACAATGATAAGATATTATAAGATAAAGGTGTCGAAGAAAAAAATGAATAGCAATAAAGTATATGTATAAAGAAATTTAATTTCATGAATATTTGCCTATTCTGTATATTGGCAGCAAAGCTGTGGATGGGGCCTTGTTTATTTTCCCAGGTTCCATGGATTTTTCATTTTAATGGCCTGTCATGATAACAATCAAACTGATGGTATCAGCAAACTGGTGCAGTATTGGGAAGCTCTTGATCAGAAGTTTAAATTAATTTATTTCATTGTCTGGTGGTGTAGGATAAGTGTCTTGGTGTTCATGTTGCCACCAGCAGCTTTTCAGATTGAATATTGAGGTTGTGTGGCATGAAAACACAATATCAAGCTAGGCTTCATGCTTATCACCACATTATGAAATTTTTAACCCACAGTTCTGTTCACAAATTCCTGGAACAATGGTTCAGTTTAAAAGGTCTTATTGAGTGAGTGGTTGTCGAGGATTTTTAAAAAAAAAAAAAAGAAGGATCAGCATTGTTTTTTTTTTTTTTTTCCTCAAGTAAAATGTACATTTAGGCACAATTTCGTCTGTTATTCCCAATTTATTTTGTGATTTTATCAGATGCAGATGCCTTTTTCACAGTTAATTCTGTTTGCTTGTATTAGTGGGTGTAAAAATGAACTCGTCTGCAGAAATAGTACTGCATTTTGATTATATTGTCTAGCTGAGGGCTTCATTGTTTTAAAAAAAAAAGTTAAAAGTACCCTCCCTTGACCCCCAAAGAGGGGAAATTGTTTTGGCCATTTCAGACCACGTCGCCGCAGTGCAGCGCCACTGTGATGTTAAACCTGTCATGCGATATCATTATTATCATCGTGTTTGTTATATTCTTTATATATTTTTCCACTTTTCAGAAAGGGTTGACAGAAAAGGCTTTGAATAATTACAACACAGTCCTGGAATATCTGGACAGCGAAACATCACTTGACGGGGAGGAAAAGGAGAAAAGAGATGCCCTTGTCTTAGCCGCCCGCTTGAATTTAGCTGCATGCGAACTTCGACTTGGTAATGATTCCAAAGTCATAGAGCACTGTAATGAGGCCATGGAAATCAGCAAAGATAACCCCAAAGCGTATTTCAGGAGAGCTCAGGTAAGGAAATGAGTCTCTTACAGATTTGTAACTGGAATGTTTTTTCCTGACATGACACGTTCACAATTTTTCTTTTTAGTCTTAATTCCTCACAACTATAACATTCAGATTTAAAATATGCATGTGAAGGATGATCTTTTCAATTGTTTGAGTAAATCCATATGTGGTTGGGTTAGAGATGTAACGAAAAGATTTGAGCTGTTGTGGATTTTTTTTTTTTTTTTTACTCATTTTTCTTTTTTTCTTACTTTCTCTCTCCTAAATCAAGATGAAACTAAAAGTGAGCACTAAATAATTTTTTTTTTTTTTTTTTCTGTCATTTTCTTTCTATTTATTGTCATCTAATGATCCTCAAATAAATGTATAAAAAGAAATGAAAATTGGCATTCTCAATAACACTCAACAATATTTGCATTTGAGTACAGGCATATCAGAATCGCAAGGATTATGACTTGGCCCTGAAGGACTATCAGCAAGTGACTGCCTTGGAGCCTGAAAATAAAGCTGCTAAAAATCAGATCATTGTGTGCAAGAAAAAACTACAAGAAGAGCACCAGAAGGAGAAAAAACTTTATGCCAACATGTTCAGCAAAATGACCCAGCAGAGTGCCAAGGTGGGCGGTACGTTGACACTTTGCTAAATAGGACTTTCTAGGTCTCGTTTATGGCTTTGAGTTAGAACTATGAAAGCGATTGTAACAAAATCTCAAATATTTTTACTATTTAAGCTTTCATGTTTATAAATTCGAAAACATGAGCTGATATTCTGGGCCATTACAAATGTGCATATCAGCAGCAAGCAGGAACATATGCCTTATGCCCAGGGCAGATAAGTCGCAAGTCCCGCCAGGTGAGATCAAGTCACAGCCGTTTTTTACTGTTTTTTCACTATTTTCCGACTGATACCAAAATATTTTTCTTTTTTCTGATATTAAAAAGAGTTAAATTGTCGTTTTGTGAAAACAACCATAAAAAAAAAAAATAGTATCTTAGTTGGAAAGTAGTTAAAAGAGCCATATGTCCTCATTGCCCGGCGTGACTTCCGACTCATTTGCCCTGGTCGCAAGAAATATGAATACTCGTGTTTACATAAATGAAAGATCATGATTTTGACAAAGTTGCTTTGACGCTGTCATTATCAAAAAATTCATTCTGTCATATGAGACAGGCAAATTGACATTCAATCATGGAATGGTTAAATCTGGTAAAAGATCTGGCAGAGGATGATTTTTAGCATGCTACACACACCAAGATCCCATGCCTTGATAACCTGACGTGTTGGAATAAATTTTATGCAGCTTTAACTTAGGAGTGTAAAACATTACCATTGAGAGATTTGTCAATTATGAACTTGCAACATTATAAACAAATTGTTGTTGCCTATAGCAACCGCAGTTGAGTTCATATCAAAACAAAGTGATCAAAACAACATGCATGTTGCAAAAACATTAAAGTCCGTGACTAGATCTAAACAGATGAATTCAAGGCAGTTTGCTTGCCAGATATTTAAACCAGGAAGGCTAAATCTGAATATTTTAGCAGTGTGTGGTACGGGTACATTGGTTTGTAGCAAAATGGTTAAATTCTTCCTTCATGTGATGAATGTGTAACATGTTTCCTACCTCATATGATAACTTACAGAAAACTGAGACACCAGATAGTGACAGTGTGTTCAAAGATGGCATTGGTGAATGGAACAATGAGATGGCAGCAGGTATGATGCCTTTGGACCAAGAGGTAGCAGCATTTGGAGACGTTATGCCCACGGGATCTGATAACAACAACCATCGACGGTAGCTTGTGAAGAGGATGATGATGGATTTTTAACTCAAACACGTTGAAGTCTTTATCCTAAGCTATAAAGATCTCATTTTTTGTATTTCATTTATATCTATCAGTGGATTTTTGTTGCTCAGTTTGTAGATTGTACAATTTGACAATGGAGATGTTCTGCATTAGGTAAATAATTTGCAGCTGTTCATAAATTATTCAAATTTGGTCCATAGTACAAACATGTAAGATTCCATTTTCGCATTTTGTGTTTCATATTTATATCATCATTCCCCCTCCCCCCAACCCCACCCCACACACACACATCATTTTGGAACACAGGAGCACATTTAGAAGATTCACAAATTAAATTTGTACGACTTTTGAAACTGGCTGATTTTAGAGTATCTAATTTTGCTGATGAGAGAAAGGACTGTCATAGACGTATGTCCACATGCAAGCAGTAAACTACTTTCTACGACCACAATGGATCAGTACTTTGACTTTTCCCATGGCAGTGGTGTAAATAATGTCATACCTTGTCCCATTTCATTGTCACCCGACATCTAATTTTAAAAATTTTTTTTTTTTAAATATTTGCTTTTCTGTTTAAGATCTACATGATTTTTCTTGCTTTTTGTAGTCCAGAGCCAGTTTTCCATATCTGTGGATTTGCATGATCTTAATTTTTTTTTTTTTTTGTTTTCATCAAACTCTGACTTTTCCTCGAGCTGATATTAATCTTTTTTTTTTTTTTTTCAGGTTTTAAAGCACATGAACATTATCACTGAAAAATATCAGAAGCCTATATTGCCACTATCACTCATTCACTCACCTTTTGTTGTCATATCAAAATTTTATGTTGACTTCATTTCAGAAAGAACAAAAGCTGTTCGACTTACAAATGCATGTAATAATATTAAAATGCCATCATCATCTTACGCCATCTATGTTTGAAATCTCAGGTATATTTTTAGATGTGAACTGCACAAGTAAAGTAGTTTTTCCTTGCAAAATGGCTGTAGTTTTTTATTTTTACGCATGCCTTTTTGAATTTCAACTGGTCATTATGGAACTCTCAGGGTTGTCTTAGATCCAATTTAGTGGGGATATGAACTGTTTAGTTGCTTCAAATTTCTTTGCTCAGTACTATTTTAAGATTTATTTAACAATAAAGATATTTCAATTTTAACCTTGATTTAATTGCGGGGATATGATGTGGAAAAACAGAGGGTAAATCACATTTTCTCCCGTTTCATCTTATAAACGCATTGAAATCCAGAGCTCCTCAGTGATGCACATTCTCTATGATATTATGTCTGATCTATCCCTATTACAGACACAGTAAGTACTGGTATATGCACTACAAACTTAGCAATAGATGTAAGCTTTGAACAACACCTGAGATTATTCAGCAGCGGATTTAATGTCAAATATCCATATCAGACATGTGGATTACTCAATTCGTTTTTGATATAGGTCACTCATCCTTGTGCCTCAGCCACTGACCCAGTAGATTTTATTCAGACCTGTGAGAAATCCAATTTCAAAACATTTGAGGATTTTTTTTGTTTTGTTTTATTTTTATTTTATTTTATTTTTTCTTTAAAGAAAAGTGATCATTTCCTTTAGAATCTTTAACATTATGGGGAAACAGCAGACATGTATTGTTATTTTTACTGTCGTGAACATAGCCAGATATGTTTTGCATGATGCGGCCATAAGTTCATTTTTTTTTTGGTGACATCTCATTGTCATTTCATTTAGTAATTAAAAACAGCTCCTATCTTTTGTCTCTGTGAGTGGGGAAGTTGGACGCATACCTTGATTGTCTGACATGGCCATGTGAATTGTTTTGTCATTAAAATCAAATACATGCACCAATTTATCATGATGGCCTTCTTACAGTGTTGTGTAGTTGTGTCCTGTTTATATGGTTGGTTGTTTGTTTGTTTTTTTTTTGTTGTTGTTGTTGTTGTTGTATTGTGATTTAAATGATTTCCCCATGTTTTTTTAAAATCATTCACATTTTTTTTTTAATGAAACAAAATGTATGGATTGTCACCGCAAAAGTAAAAAGACTTTGCTCAGTGACATCGGACACACATGAATGGGACCGAGTGGTGAAATTAGCCATTTTGCTAGTCAGCCAAACTACATGTACTTCCCTTTGCTCAATGCAAGGTGCATATGACACATATTGGAAAGAAGGCAAAAACCACCATTTTTGGCTTATTGTGGGAGATACAAGTAACAAAATTCTGAACATTATTTTTTTTTTTTTTTATTGCATCATGTGTATCCAATGACAAGAAAAATGGATTTGTACTTACCTCTTCTTCTTGGCAAAGGGAAGTAACTTAGCATCTGAAAAAAAAATGGTTTATTGACGTGATTGTGAGGAGTGGTGTTCCAAAGCTCTGTAATGTAAGTCTTGGGTTTGTTTGTTTTTTTCCTCAAAGAAATTGAGGAAAAATTTCCCATTCTGTGCTAGCTTTTGCCACTTGGTACACACAATGTATATGGCTTTGCACACTTGAGTACCACGTCATACCTGTGTACATTATCAAAATCAATATGGTTGAGCTCTTGTTCAGTCAAGAAAGCGAAGTTTTAATTCACTCTGAAAGTTGAAAGACTGACCTATCAAATTTTGGAAAATCATCTTCAATTGTTTGTTGACCATGAATATTTCTTTTATGTTGTCTTTTTTACATTCACAAAGTTTTTCACATAATTTCTTTTTGGTAACTTTTTGCTCCTGTGGAAAAAATTACAGGCAGAATCTTCTCCCACAGTTCTGTGCATTCCTCATTGTCATTGAGAAAGGAAAAGCAGTTTTGACTGACAAAGTTATTGTGTTAAATACATAGGTACCTATAAAACTTGCTGTTTATTAAGAGAAAGCTTCAACCTTTGAGCATTTTTTTGTTCACAGTCCCATTTAAAATGCCTAATATATGGAATCCAACACTGTATAGATTAATACATGTATGCAGTTCATAACTGTATTCCCATAACAAGCACGAGAGAAGTTACCTTTCAGTTTGGATTCAGAAATACACAAGATTCAAAAAGTTTTAATACTGAGGCTTCTTGGTGTCTAAATAGAAACATATATTCCTTTAATGTGCATTTAGGGTGAATGAGAAAGATTAAGAATTTTATCTGCACAGAAAGCATTTTTGCTCATTTCATGCCATGTAGTGTAATTTCTTTTTTGTTTGTTAGTTTGTTTCCAACATCGGGTTAGGTTTAAAATGTGTAAATGGAAATAGTAAGAGAATGAATGAAATAATCACTTGTGCATTGGATTCCAGAGATGTCCAGCAAAATAATATTGAGCTCTCACAAATTTATTTCTTTGGATAATGAGGGCAAGGAAATGGGCTGTCATAAGAAAAAGATATATATGGTGTCCAGGGTAATTTTGTTAATACATGTATTAATACTTGTGGTCATTGATTTACATACATATATGATAACACATGTACATCATTGCTATTTTTGAAACAAAAGTTATTGATTATGCTTCATATGTGCTGCTGCTAGCATGGTTTCTAAACGTGCTGCCATGTCACCAATAAGCTTTATACGTGTACATGTATATGCACAACTGACAGTGACAACAATACAGATTTTAGACATGGTAAATGTATATATTATATATAGCATACATGTATATTTTTTATTTCTCACAAGGAGATAGGATAATGAAGTAGTCAATGCTGTACTTGATTCTTCTCCCAGTAGTCATAGTAATACAGTACATGTACATGTATTTTTTCATAGATGATAGTGAGCATTAGCCTATCAGCCATTGACAACAGACTGTTTACGGTACCCCTTATGTAAAGACAAATTTATTTACCATCCATTATGACAAATACTGTAGTATTACAAGTCTCAGATATGATAGACAGGTCCTGAATTTATTTGTTCATTTATTTATTTCATTTTGCTCATCTCAACTCATATGGCCTGGTGCACAATCTACATGAGTGCTTTTCTTGGACAGTGATGTTGTGTGTGGTAAATGTAGCAGTGAAGCTGACTGGAGTTCCTAACAGTAACACTGGATCAGGACACTGAATAGATAATACCACGTGTGAGTGTTTCTTATTGTATAATAAACAGGCTTTTGTTATCTTTGGATTTCTCTGTGTACATGTGTAGGCCTGTTTGTGATTGTGCGAACTTCGTATTTTATAACCATTCTATTTTGGGTTCCAGTATACAAGTGAAAAATAGGCCTACTGTTCATGATATGCATACAGGTTGCAAGAAATAAAAATGTTGCTCAAAAACATAAACAAACAAAAAAACACTACAGCGCAAGCAGTCAGAAGGATTACGTAAAGAAAGCAAATGTAAGAATATACATGTACCAAAAATTGTCTCTTTCATTGTCTCTTTCAAAACAACACAGTCTCTGCTCACCAAATATGGTGACTTTTTCTATTTGTACATATATATTAATTCTTAAAGGACCACTCACGTATCTTTCCACCGCAGGTCACACTATGCAGAGTCCCAGTCACCTATATTTCCCACGCCAGACCATGCTTTGTTTACCTTGGTTTCGAAACTCAAGGAAGCGGAAGTAGAGCCGTTTATATTATAAACACTTTTTTTTTTTTTTTTTGAGGACCTAAAATTAAGGAATTTTCCAAACATGGCCAGTCCTGAGGGAATAGTAGTGCTCCACATAGACGGTCCTTTAAGGGTTAAGTAATTTTTGTCAAAGATTACAATGACATTGACATGGTTAAATCTGACCATTGACCAATGACTTTGCTAGGTGAAATCATTGTGTCACAATTATGACCATTTTAGAATTAAAATTTTTTTTTTTTTTTTTGCCCAGCGATAATATCTGAACAAGCAGATTGTTAGCAAAAATGTTTTTGTGTGGTACAAAGAGGTTGAAGTCTAAATGCATTTGTTTAATTTATTTAGCCGCATGGCACACACCTTACAGTACACATATTACTTGTATGCTTGTAGTAAAATATACTGTAAATGTTATAATAATGACATTATTGATATGCACTCCTGGTCCTCATGGGTTGCTATGCCCCAGGTTCCAAGGTTAAAAAAAAGGAAAGGATGAAAAATAGCGGTTAAATTTCAAATGAAATAGATAGCGAGCGGGTTTAGGTTGAATGTCGATAAACTTAGTCATCCACAATATCATTCTACACTTACATGTACCAATATTGATATGTGCACACGTGTATTAGAAGAAACGATGCACATGTACTTTATATCTCAAGGTAATGTCAGGTCGTCCCAAACTTTATACATGTATTATATTTTTGTCAAGAAAAAATTCTCCCTGAACTCTACAGAAAAATGATAGTAATGGCAGTTTTCAACTAAATGACATCTTTGGCTACACCAGCCTATTGTCAGGGAGTCTTGAGAGACAGTGATGTTGTTAATTTCATTCCCCCCCCCCCCTTTTTTTTGTGTGTGTGTGTAAACCAATACAGCGTCACATACATGTGTAGGCCTATCATTAGGTTTGGATAGGATATGGAATAACAAGCAAACACACGCATTGCACGCGCACCCACACACACACATGGATGGAGGTGGAAAACACATACACAAATACATGTACACTTCTGAGATGAATAGAAAACAGAGAGAGACCACCAGACAGATAATAATCAGATGTACACAAGTAATTGCATATACAATGTATACAGTACAAATAAAAATAGATACAGATTGGTGCATGTCTGCACACTATATGATTAGATCGTCTGCAGGACGTTGTTCATTGATTTTTGTCCACAGGAAAACAGGCTTGGCTTCTGAACTTATTGTGGAAAGTATACAATGACATGTGTCATATGCAAGCTTATTTCCTCGTCTTTTCCTGTAGTTTTTTAGTTGTTAGTACATGTACATGTATCACTGTTATTCATCCATTCATCCAACCCAGTAGCAGAATCTATCAACCTATCTATCTTCCCCCACGGCGACACGAATTTTTTTTTTTTTTTTTGTTCTCTGCTCCCACCTGCAGGCAGTGTACGCCATCGGCGGGGTG
>JBCAUA010029799.1:0-12344 GCA_038406235.1 Peronia verruculata
GTGTGTGTGTGTGTGTGTGTGTGTGTGTGTGTGTGTGTGTGTGTGTGTGTGTGTGTGTGTGTGTGTGTGTGATTTTCGACCCCAGATTAAAAAAAGCAAAAAGAATGGCTTCATAGAAACACTCCGTTATGGAGTAGCAAACACAATAAAATAAAAATAATCCTGCACTTATATTGGGCTTCCTGGTATAAACATTCAAAATGATTGAATAAATAAATAAATAAATCAGTATACAACGAAACATTCTTCCATGTTCTCCTCTTGTCTTCATATTAGCAAGTTTCAAAATTTAAAAACCAAGAGAGTTTCTGACATTATCACCGTGGCAGTCAACAAGAGTATCGGTAAAAATGTTAGATTTGTCAAACAAGTAATTGTGGCCCGTTTAACTTGTAAAGATCGTTTCCTAGTCCCCACAGTATGATAATTACATTATATTTGAGTCTTTTTGTTTTTCCTGCTTCCATTTACCGCTGGTATTCTGAAAATCCCTGGCAATTGTTAACATTTTAGTAACGGATAGAAAGTAAATAATGGGGGAGGCTGACTATCGAGGACACTCTATTGCTAAGTGATGGAAAATTGATATGTCGATATACGGGTTGATACCCGCCGCAGTGCGTCAGAAAGTGCCGGATTTAACTTCTAACAATGGCGCCTCTCTTTTTCTTGTTTGCTTTCTCGATATCTCCCACCGTGAGGATGACGCAGAAAAGAACGTCATCATAATTAAAGCAGCTTAACCTTCGGCAATTTCTGAACTGGCTGGATCTCTGTTACATAATTATTTTCTAAATGCCATTTACTAAAGACTAACTTTGAGGAGTCGACATATTTCTAACATGAAATAGATCTAGTTTGCAATCAAACCTTTGGAAAGATACGTCACTGCAATTTTTTAGCTCACTAGTTTTTGGATAAATATTATCCAAGTCCGTTTATAGAAAAAAAAAATGAATCACAGAAAGCCCTCGCTCTGGAAGTTGGTGCTTTAACAACAATGAGTCTTTTATAACATAATTCGGATTTTTATAGATCAAAGCTTGAAGTACATTGGAGCAAAACCATTTCACAAACCCTTACCCTAATGTATGGTCTAGTTGAGACATGACTATATTGAACAAAATGATTACAATTCATGGTACATTTATTAATTTCATAATAAACTGAAATATTCCGCAAGAAATGAGAGTTTATCATACTTTAAAAATAGCCGAGAACGGTACAGGTGTTAACTTTCTCTTTGGGAGTACACCTGCCAAGCTGTAGCGCTGCCTTTTAAGTCTTTTTTGTTTTAATACCTGTTGTAACCTATTCATCTATGTGTATACCGTACATATGTGTGCGTGAGTGTGTGTACGTGTGTCAAAGTATGTTGCTTGGATTTTTATGTTTCATCAACAAGGAAAGGAAAGTTTCTTTCGAGCAAAAACATTGTTGTTTACTTATTTATTTTAATTTTTGTTTATAATACAACGTGCACAAATAACAGCTCAGACATAACGATATGAAGGAAAATTAATGCCCATGAACAAATTTACATATAAATTTCATTTTGACGTGAAGTGTATTGAGTGACCAACAGATACTGGAGAGCTACTGAATCACGAGAAAGGCACTAATCAACAGTGAAGATCAGGTTCCACACGGTGATATAGTCAGTAACAGCGGGAGCTGCGCTACTTTGCGTTGGCTTGCATTCCTGATGAAGCTGTGATGTAAATTTGCTTACAGACAGTAGTAAGAGAAAGGATGTCTATTATCTTCCTCTCCAGGCCAGACAGTTTATGTGACTGAGGGGTGGGAAATCTCGACGTACGGAAACGTTCGGAAACCCGCCCGGACTTACAAGCAATTTTTGTAAGTGACTTTTTGTTGCTGCTGATGATGTTGATCATATTGTTTTGTTGTTGTTGTTACTTTCATTTTCGGGGGAAAACAAACAAACATAAGTTACAACAGCCTTTTTTTTTCTCTTTCTTTATCTGTACTATGTCATGACATAAATTATTCATTGTCCATCACCCTTTCATGCCGGGATTTGTTGGAATCCTTGAGTATCGTGAACTAGGGAGGAGTCACACTTACCTTGTCTCTCTATACATTTCAACACCTTTTTTTTTTTTCATCAGACCATTTCTGTTCCTATCACATATACACTGTCCCTCCCCCCCTTCCCCCCACCCCTTTCCGTACCTCACAATCTCTATCACTAAATTATGCATTCACTCACTTAACTTCCCACTCATCTACTCACACATATACTCACTAACCCTCTCACTCATTCACTCGCTCGCTCGCTCGCTCACTCACTCACTCACTCACTCACTCACTCACTCACTCACTCACTCACTCACTCACTATGGCCTTCAGCATTTACCTCTATCTTTTTGTCAGGAAAACTCACCCTTCCATATCATGTAAAAGTGCTCTATTTCGATATCTGGCTCTCTAGTTTTTTTTTATTTGAACAAGAATCAGCGCCCACGCTAATTTTGTAATGGATCGGATTTTAACATTTTGAAGTCCTCTTCCCTCATGCCTTCCTCAGACATGGACAAACACACATGTACACCCTGGAAGCCTCAGGAAAATGTATCTGGATTGTATGGATAAAGAGAAAATGTCGGAAAAAAATGAAGGAGGGAGGGAGAAAGGGGAGATTTTTCCTTCATCGGACACATCTAAATGAGCCTTGGATGCCCAGATAAGAAGAGAAGCAGATTTAAAGATTAAGGAATAACATTTAAAGAAAAAAAAACACACAAAAACTTAGTCGCTGTTTGAAGACGTGCTGCTTCTCCACTCCTCCAAAAGAGTTTTTTTCTTTTTTTTTTTGCTGCGGCTTAATAGCTTCCAGAACAAGATAATGACAGATGTAAACAGTGAGAAAGCCATATCTTCCCCCCGAATTTTGAGGACTTTAAGGTTCAAATGATCTAAAGAGAAAACTGAATCTCCTTTTAAGCCCTCGTAGATGCCGTCAGCCTCACGCCCCAGAGGCCAAAATAAGAAGTACACAGTCGAAATTGTGTTCTGTCAACTGTCAAAGATAGAACCAGATCGACGATGCTCACCAGAGCCGAGCTGAGCCTCCACAGAATCAGTAAGCAATGAATAATTAAGTTACAAATCATGAGGAAAATAAAACAAACCTGTTATTGAGTCATAGCAGATTCAGTTGATAAGCAATGTCCTGGCAGTCTAGATTGAAAGTTGGGCTCAAGGCTAACATTCTTACACTTGTAAAAGAGTTACAGTAACGTAACAGACATGCGAGCAGAGGAGCAACTACTTCTACCCTTGGTCAAACTTCAGCATTTTTCGCTCGTTATTGAATTGTTATAAGTGTTATTGTTTACCTTTTTTCTGTCTGCCAGTAGTGAAATTACCTATGTCTAATTCCTATGCAGAAGTAAGAAGTCTAACATCAGAACTCTGTAATTCTTGTACTGTGGGAGACAGTGATTCCATATTCTAATCTGAACGTACCTGCATATTCAAGTTCCATACCCGAAAGATGCCTTAGATGAAAGAACTTTTTTTGCAAAACCGTTTTCGAAACATCTTTTTTTTTTTTTGTCTCCTTTAGCTTAACTTCATTAGTAAATACCTGCTTCAGAAATAGTAACACTTATGTCTGTTCTTGGCCCAATCACAGCTAAGCTAGTCATCTCTAATCCAGCAAAGCACATTCTACAAATAGCTCCCAGGTTTATTGTTTCACTATGAGAAACCAGCCAATCGTTTTTATTGTGCTAAACGTTTAGTTATCCAGAGCTTCTTACGCAACTTAAGCCTCTGTTCCACCGAACTTTGAAACCATCGGCATGAAGTTGTGAAATTGTGAACCTACGATAGGACAGCAAGCTGAGCTGTATGTATGCACAAAAATAGTCCTTTTGGATAGCCTCCCTTCCACCGTTTGATCGTCCAAGTTATACACATCCTGAAGTCTGATATATACCTTTAACCTTGTAAATGTAGTCTACAGTCTGTGTTAGGTGCAGTACACCCAGTAATCGCGCTGATGTTTCTTAAATTCCAACACAACATCAACAACAACATTTCTCAAGGAGCCTATATACAGATCTTAACAATTCCCCTTGAAAAGGCTATTCTTTACTTGAACATTTACATTATTAAGTGTAGCTCTAAAATTGTTTGCTCTCGAGTTCATGTTCTTGCTCTACGAGTAATCCAAACACAATCAGTGACCTTTTCCAAATATCAACCGCTTTGAATACCCACATAATCACACTCCCATCGTTTCTAATTCGAGGAATTTACATAATGCTCTATAAATAAAGCTCACAGCAAAAGTTTGCCGACGAAATTTAGATAGGGAGATTTGGAGAGAGAAGCAGAGATAAACGGAACACAATTTGAGAGGCCAACAGATTGAAATGATTTGAGACATTAAACACAAAGAGGCGTTTATTTAACATTTATACAGTGCCGGTTTAACGGTAGGAAAACTGAATTTGGAAGGCAAAAGTGTGGAAGTGACGGTGGACATTAAACACAGAGGGAAGCTTGTTTGCCCGTTCTTCCCAATGCCCATTAAAGAATGGAAAATTAAATTGTCTTTACCTTTTTATAGCCTGTCAGGTCTGTTATTTGGCCCTTTCGCAATCCTCACGAGAAGAGACAAAGAAAAAGGAAGGGAATGACCTCAGTTTATCACTATGGGAGCTCGTGTGTGTGGTAGAAGAAGAGAAATCGAGTAGGAGGGGTACAGGAGGAAAAACTAAGCGAAAAGCCGTACAGAAAAGAAAGTATGGAATTACAATAAGAACTTAACGCACTGAAGGAAGAAGGTGAGAGACAGAGAAAGAGAGAGAGAAAGAGAGAGAGAAAGAGAGAACGGAGCAGAGAGGAGGATGAAAATATACACTTCATCAGTAACGAATCGTTATAATTACCTATTTAAAAAAAAACAAAAAAACAAAGACAACGGAAAGGAGTGTACGTATGTGTGTATGTGTGTGTGTGTGCATGCAAGAAAAAGAGGAGAGAGAAATACACATAATAGGAAGAGAGAGAGAGAGAGAGAGAGAGAGAGGAAGAGAGAGAGAGAGAGAGAGTGGAGGGAAGAAGAAACAGTGGGATAATTTGTAAATAATGCACCATTATGATATCAACGACAGCGGATAGACTGAAAGTATTTTGTGACTTCTTTCTAATGATTCAGCGATTAACTTTGGACCTAATACGTGGTAAACTTCAGTATATCTTCCTTAAGTCCCTTTTTTTTTTCGTATCAATTGTTATCATTTATTTTTTCTTTATTTTGCCGTAATTTTAACTATAACACTACCAATATTATTTGGAGGACATCTAGATTCAGTAGGCTTTGAATTTTCCTTATAAATCTCTCACATTTTTCATCTTCCACCAGTTTTGAGTGTGTGTGTGTGTGTGTGTCTGAATGTGTGTTTATGTGTGCTACACGCTCTTTTTTTCCAGAGTCCAGTCGGGTACCATAGATTAGCAACGCTCGCCTCGTTCAATTGGGTCCTTGGCGGCTAATATTTTATCACCAGCGCCGTGAGTAGTTATGAATAGTATGTCTATAGGCGGTGGGCTTCTCTCTCCCATGCTTTTCCTACCCTTGCCTTGCTTATACACCTATTTATCTCTAATCTACTGCACATGGTTCTATCTTGGTCTGTGGGTCGTGGGCTTTCTTCCGACTCTGTGGCGTCACCATCCTTCTCTAGTTTTACTGCTATTTCGTTAAAACAGGTGAATACGTTAAACCTTTCTCCTCACTATTGTTAATATTTTTCTTTGTTTCCCCTCTACTTTATTGTTCTGTTTTGTTCCGTTTCTTTTCATTTACGCTGTGGGTTTGCTTCTCCTCACGCCCTCCCCCCCCCCCTCCTTTCCCTTTGTTCTTTATTCCAAGCTGTCACGGCTTTGATTTTGTTTCCGTCATCCACATTTCTCCAGGTCATTTCGAAATGCCATAAATATGCTCGATGTCAGCCTTTGGAAGTGAGGATAGGAGGCAAACGCTATATGTGGCATAAAAAGAAAAGATGTATGGATGTATGGATGGATGGATGGATGGATGGATGGATGGATGGATGGATGGATGGATGGATGATGGATGAATGGATGGACCGATGGATGGATGGTTGGATAGATAGATGGATGGATGGATGGATGGACGAATGGATCAGTGGGTGGATGGATGGGTGGACAGAATATGTGGGCTTTGCTAGCCATTTTGCCTTTTCAAAACTTCGACAATTATAATAATCTTGACGTACGTTTTAATACCTGAATTCCATTAATATACCCGTAACTGTTTGGCGCAATGTGCAATGTAACTATCGTCCTGGTTTTGTGTGAGGTGAAGGCTAGCCTAGGCTGTGTGAACAGTGATCTGTTTAGACATCCCATGTCCATTTAGATCATGTCCATGATCACTCTTGTGCTCCTGGCTAGCAGATCCCCAGTTAGCTTCTGTGTGACGTTATAAGAGTTTTTCAGTCTTATGCAGTCACGCAGGCATGCACTTGTCAAAAGAGCATATGAGGTATGAGATAAAACATTCAAGGTGCAATTTTGAGGGGAAGGGGGCGGGGGTGGAAGGCGTAATGCAACATAGCTTTTGCTTAAAAAAAAAACAACAACAACATGATTTTGGGTTTCTTTTTTCTCTTTAAAATCCTACTCTTTCTGAAAATAAAAGTGGTTATGTCCATTCTAACGTGTTAAACATAATTATGGTCACTCAACGGATATCCCGGCCTAGAGTCAACCAGAATTTGGCTCCCTCTGGTTGCTGAATACAGTGGTAGATCATCACTATTTGATCATTTAACAGGCACAGTGTGCATAAAACACTCGAGTATGGCTTCTTCTGCCAATGTCCAGGGATGGACAATGGAGACCACATAATAATAATTATATAGGCCCTCATCAGCCTGGAAGTGATCTATTCTTTATAATGATGTTGGGGGGTGGGGGTGGGGAGGAATCAAACTTTGAGAAAAGATATGAATAGAAAGGCAACAAAAGACCCAAAAGTCATGGCAAGAGGGCTAGTATGTCAAGAGAAAAAAAGGCTCCTTGAAGGCAAAAGCCCCTTAAAAAACTCTTCATTTCAATTTTCCCTTAGAAAATCTAAATGTTTTTTCTCAAAACTCGTTTTTGTTTTGCTTTGTTTTATTTATTTTTTATTATTATTATTATTATTTATTTTTTTTTGGTGACTATTGTACTATCCACCTTTTGGACTGATCCCAATCAGATGTAACATGCATTATTTTCATACAAAATAAATGAATAAATAAATAATAAAGAAGTAAATAAATAAATAAATAAATAAATAAATCGTATGTATGCTCGGCCCATCCTGTTTGTAAGTTTGGAGAAAAATAGCTTTTCATTAGGACAAAACGGCCAAAATTAAAATTTGACTAAGTGACATTTTAAACAATTTCTAGAAGATTTACTTTTAAATACGAATAGCTGAAAATGTGTATGCTAAATAACATGCATAGATGATATACCAAGCAACAGGTCATCAAGTTTCATTCGGTTCTATTGATATTTGAGGAAGGAAGTGTATTTCAAAGACAACCTTTTCAGACAAGCCAACATCCAAGATGACGGCGTTGCCATGACAACCGTTCGAAAAAATCGATTATTGCCTCTGATTTGAGCATGCCGAATTTGACGGAAAAAGTTAAGGTAGTCCATTGGAGAAAAAAAAAAAAAACCTGGTCGCACCCCTTTTCCATTCCCCCTTAAAACATGGAGGTACGTGCTCTCATTCATTCGTTATCGCTAGCGGAGGCCCTGGTCTACTTGGTATGAGACAGTTTTTTCCGTAAGGAATGCACACGTTAGAATAGCCTGCTATGAGCTCCTCTCTTAATCAGTTGGCTTAAAATGTTAAACACAGATCCCTTCCGAAACACCAACATGCCCTTAGTCCTATGAGGCGAACAGCACGCCGATTCATTTCCATTGCAACGGTTAATTATTATGAGACAGTTTCTCAGTCTCACCCATAGATTAATTTGACTGCTGACTTAATTAATTTACAGTGTGAAAGATAAATCTCTTTAAGTGCACTGACATAACCTCATCTATATTATAAAATTGCAAGAAAACCCAAAACCCACAACAGGCCTATGGACTCGAAAACTGCTGAACGGATCCATATTATTATTATGAAATTTGCCGGACAACGTTGTTGCACATGGATCTGTGTTTCTATGTACATAAACCCGAAAATGCTCATTATCTTTTACGCTATTCTGAAAATGAGGTAAACATGGAATAACAAACTCGCGAGGCCGCTTGATCCGAATTGTACGTTCCATAGTATGACGCGTTCAAAACACGTTTTCTTTGAGTAACACTCAGATTTATCAACTAAAATATCAACATAGAGGTGCGCACGCTTTGACAAACACTTTAGGGCGCAGGGCTATATTATTAAAAAATCGCCCGCGGGGGCCGTGGGTTCTTTTCTAGTATCTTTATACAATCTAGAAGGTGCCGATTTGTAATATGTAGTTTATGAGACACTGTTTCACGCACAACAGACAGATCCTTGAAATCCTCTTAGAAACTATGAATACCTGCTCTTTCTAGAACCCAATCTTTCGTTTTCATCGATATGAGTCTAATAGAATATATCTGTCAAGTCGGTATCCAAAGTTTTCTCGCCTTATCCTTCTCGCTTCTCAAGATATTGCAGGGCAGAAATGAATGTAAGTGCCATAATGGTGTAAAGTAAACCCAATCATTGCACTCTCTTACAACGTTGGGCATCATAGGTCACCAAATGCGTCTTTTGATCTGTTCTTATTCGATGTATTTATCGCACACACATTTGTGCATCCATTTTCCATCTCCTCATGCAGCTCAGTCTATTTCTCAGTTTGTGTGTTTTTTTTGGTGTCTTGTTCATTTAACTTTGCTTGTAACTTACATCGAGTACACTAATGACCACGGCACTAACAGATAATGTAACAACAACAACAACAACAACAACAACAACAACAACAACAACAACAACAACAACAACAACAACAACATTGGTATTGTTGTCACTGTTAAGTCATAGCCTTTGAATAAACTGCAAATAGGACGCAACAAAACCAACAATAACAACAACAAAAACAGTGGAGGAACATTGTTATTGTGGTCGCTATTAATTCTTAATCTTTAAATACATTGCAAACAGGACGCAAACAACAATAACATTTACAACAACAACAACAACAACAATAAGAACAAAAATATAAACAACAGCAGTTACTGGGGACATGACGCTGTCCGATAAAGAAGTGCATGCATAAAGGTTATGGTGGCATTATTCGACTTGAGCACTTGCTCTTTCCAGCTCCTCTCTCAGTTTTTATCTTCTGGGTCAGGGAGTGGCTCCCACATGATTGTACCTCCTTCCCTACCTCTCCTTCCAGGGCAACAGTACTCTAATTTCTCTGTGAGAAAACGCATTTTTTTCCCCATCACAGATGTAATTGTTTCACATCTGTAACCGTATAAATTTCCACATTAATTATTAAAAGACGATCTTTTGATGGCTCATTTCAGTGACTGAAAACTCCATTTCGTTCCATATATTATTATGTTGATGAGAAATTGCAAGCCAAATCAGTTCTCAGGAGACAGGCTTTTTATCAAAGTACATTAGTACTCCTGGAACCCGCTGTTTGGCTGGCACCAACTGACGACCTCGAATAAATCAAATACTTGACCTTTGATCTCTCTTAACTTATTAGATACTAGCAGCGGGGCTGTAACAGTTTAGGATAACTCACGCGTCATTCTTAACCCTTGGTGAACGGAAGGTCGAGATTAAACCAACACCGCCAGCGCGATCATTTAGAACGAAACATTACACAAAACACATAATATTGTAACGTTGCCTTAGCTGTGAGAATCTAGGTTTTGGTACGGTATACGTAAACTAGAGTGAAAGTTTCTTAAACAGTATGGAACATGGCAACAGTTCCTCTGTTAGCAGAAGATTTTATTTGTTTCTTTGTTTTCAAGCACATGAAAGTGCTTTAGAAGTGTGGATTACTAACATGCTAAATTCTTTCTTAACTAATTGGAGACATTGATTTTATCCTGACTCTTCAGCAACCTAAATAGGAAGCATAGTTGCTCTCGTGGTCATTACTTTCCACTATTCATAATTGGAATATTACTATGATCGTAATAATAAAAATAGTCATACTATTTTACAAAACAAATAAAATTAAAGTCGACTGTTATAGACATTATCACACCGATCCGAGCGTTTACAATAAATAAATAAAGAGATAAATAAACCAAGGAATGTTTCAGCCATACTCACGGCGTCCATACTAAAGCCATAAATGCGCATATTATAAAATAAGGCAATTTGTACACATTATTTTTTATTTTTCAATGTCCACAACTAATTCATTGGAAAAGCAGGACATATCCACTACAAATAGAACCTAACGCTACGACATCTTATGTCCCATTCCGACATCTTAAAAAAAAGATTTGAGATATTTGAAAGGAGCGGAACTGTAAAGGAGTAAAGGAGAGAGATAAAAATGGTCAGAGGAGAGAGAAGGAGAGAGAGAGAGAGAGAGAGAGAGAGAGACAGAGAGAGGAGGGGAGGATTAAGAAAACAAGTGAATAATATGCGCACGCATAAACACACACACACACAAATACACACGCATAGAGAGAAAGAAAGGGCGAGAAAGTGAAAGAGAGAGAAGGAAAAAAAAAAACCAAACAGATATATATATATGTAACCAACAGAGAACAATAGAAATTATTTAGGGTTGGAGAGAGATAAAGAAAGAGAGATAAACGGCGAAAGAAAATTAGTAGAACAATGAAAAACAAACAGAAGACAGAATAAAAATTAGTAACACACAGACACACACACACACTCACACACACACACACACACACACACACACATACACACACACACACACACACACATACTGCATTCACATCATCCATGATCCAATGTCACCCGAGGCCACTGTTTTATACACCGACATGAAACATATCGCTGGCCTGAGTAGAGACCAGATATGGCCGCCGTGGGCTCAAACTTGGACGATAAGCAGTGAGCAGCGCTTCAGCTTGACTGCTCACCTAGTGAAATGTTCCTGCAAAAGATCTGCTTTCATTCCGGATAATTACTCACAGCCAACCATGCGTGTCGAACGAAGACGGCAAAATATGTATGAAGATGGGTAAAACTTGAAATGTGGCATCTTGGCGGTAGATCAACCACCTCACTGATTTTTCAATAACAAAGGCACAATATTTATGTCGGAGCCCTTTGGCTGAAAAAAAAAAGTCTACGGAACTGCCTGATTTTGTATTCCTCTAGGTTATGAAATGGATAAATTCAGCAGCCTTCAGTTCGAGTTAGAAATTAAAACTACACGTTTAATGTCGCATGGCCTTTCTCTACATCCAGTTTTAATTTCTTATCGTGGCCTAGCCAGTGTAACTATTTGTCTCCCTCGACAGAAACGTCAAGCGAACGGTTTTTCAGAAGGCCTTTTTTGACAGGAAGACGTGCGTTTGATCAGTGACGACGGAATCAAGACAGCCATCTTCATCCGAAGAGGAAAATGCCCCGCCCAGCAACGAAGACTTGACCATTGTTCGGCGACAATGTACGGCCTTTTTCATCATAGATAATAAAACGTGTAGAGCTTGTACTTGTACGACAATGCTGTCAGTTAGTATTGTCATTATTTCCCTGCTTATTCACATAGCGATACAACTTTTCTGGACAATATTCAAAATAAGACATTAAACAAACCAAAAAATATTGCAATACTTCATTCTCGTGCAACTCCATTTTCATCGCTAAATAAACAAGTTGTATGGAAAGAACGTTAACATTGAACAGGCTTTCCTGTCAAAATACGATCGTTTAGGTATAATAAAGCCGCAGCAAAATCAAAATATTCTAGAATGTAGACGTATATGGATGAGCAGAAAATATATGGGTACACTACTGACCCGTGAACGAGAGAGGAGAGAGAGAACTTTAACATGTGAGAATGAAGAAGATCTGAAAGTGGTTCTTGATAGAAAGAAAACAAAATGCTAGGGAAATAGACAGACAAAAACCTTCATTCTTAGTGGTCTTTTTGTTCCCATATTTTAAGTGATAAAATGAAATTAAATTTGTAAGCTTTCATACTGGCCACTGAAAAGAAATGATCGATGGAAAAAAAAAAACAACTATCGTTATAGCTACCTCGTATTGTAGCGACAACAGTAGTTCGTTTTTATTCTTTATTTTCTTTTTGTTTTCCACCTGAGCCTGCATG